>SNQJ01S0109609.1:44159-58832 GCA_010110895.2 Picea sitchensis
GGTGGTTTTCGGCACATGGTTTTTGCCGATGGTTTTATATTTCCGGTTAAGGAATTAGGGTTTTGGAATAATCCAGGTCATTGGGTTAGGGTTTTGGATGCCGCTGGCTCCTATATGTATATTGTATTGTAAACAATGTAACACAATGTGTATCAATATAATATATGCTGGTTTTTCTCAGTTTGGTTTTCCAGGTGAAAAATCTCTGTGTAATGTTTGTATTTGCCATTGTATCTTTTCTGTTCTTTTCTGAATATCAGTTTGCAGTAGATATTGTACAAGGTTAGAATTTACACTTGGTTCTTGATCTCTATAAATAGATGGCATGCCTTATCCTACAAAGGTTGAAGTTTATAAGTTACTTCCATTACCTTGCTCTGGATTATATGGATCTGCTACTATGCTATGCATTACTCGAAAGACCATTTCATTTTCTCTATGTATGATAGGGCCTTCAGCTACACCTATAGCTTTTCAGCTTCATGCTTTGCCTCCTGGAGCTATGACTCTAATTTGTGTAATTCAGGACTCTCGGTTAGGTTCTCATGTATCTGTGCACTTCTTCTAATTAATTATTTTCACTCCTCATTGAGTGCTTTAATCCTTTCTACTGTTCTCTGGGAAGTCATTTCTCATTGGTCGCGCTCTTCTTGCGGGGTACTTGGTATGATCTAAAGCTCCAATTCTATGACTCTTTGTTGAAGTTGTTGAATAACTTCAACAAGCTTCATCACTTGGCATTCTAAGGGTTCTTCTGCTTTCTTTTCTAAGCCGGTCACAGAGCGAAATGCTTTGTTAACTATTTCTTTGATCCCGATCTTCTTCACAAGAAGTTGCTCCTTCTTTTTTGGATCTTCACTCTGTCTTCTTCCAATTTTTCTTGGAGAGTGTCCCTCTCTTGTTGTGTAGCTCGACATTGCTCTATGATTTCCTCTTGTGCTTTATTTAAGGCCTAGGTGGTCTGCGTAGTTTCTTCATGTGCTTTCCGAAGGTGTGCTTCGACTGTGGCATCAATATTGCGGAGTTGAACTGACTCATCTCCCTCTTCTATTGTTCCTTCTAGCAGGGGCACAGTGGAGACTGTGCAGCTAGACTGAAGTGCCTGCTACACTCCTTGGAGCTCTCTCTAAATTTTGTTGTACATTGCCTCTTTCTTGGCTTCCTTCTTTTCTTTTATTTATTTTATAGCTTCATTCATAGTGGCGAGGAGGAAACTAAATTCATCTAGGGTGAGCGTGGTCTTCATCTTGGTTACAGGGGTTCTAGGTTTCTTCTGGGAGGAAGGTTTCAGAGGTGAAATGTTCCTTTTCTTCGACGAGTCCTCTTCATCTTCTAGCTTCTCTTTGACTTCTTCATCATTACCTTCTTGCTCGAGTGTAACAGATGAGGTCCTTAGAGATTTTCTATATATATCCTGTATTTCCTCATCCTTCTTTGTCTTCGTTGTTTTCTTCCTCTTACTGGGCCTAGGTGTATCCTGCGCAGCTTCTAGGCTATCGATGTCAGACAATTCTACAGGGTCTACTGAAACAAGGAGGTCTGTTGACCATTCCTCGGTGATTTTCTCCAGGTCTTCTTCTGTTAGCTTATAATAAGACTGTAACTGCTCTTTTTTCTCATCAACGCGTGCAGTTATGTAAATGAAGTGGAAATCCACACTAAACTTCATTAAGGGCCTGAACCTGAAGAGGGTATTCAGGGTTATCCAAGGTTCAGACTGGATGGTGCACTTCAACTAATTGTATTAGGTGTGGAATATAACATTGGATTTCCATTGTTTTTTCATATCATTCAAGTACCATAAGGTATTGAACTTTGCATCAAAGGGCTCAAAATGGTCGAGGTCCGGGAAAGTTGCATCTTCCAGTAGCTCCTATGTAATGAAAGTTATAAGTATCAAGAGCCAGCTAAAATGGAATTCATGCCCCTAATTCTGGGATTCTCTGGAGTCGATCTCTAGTTGATTCACCAGGTACTTCACCCATTTCATCTATAGTTCCTCTGCGCACTTTCCTATGAGGTCAACTACAAAGCTGGATACTTGCATGGGTCGATTCTTATGAACAAGCTTCCTTGTGATCAACTGACATGAAAGGGGCACCGTTTCACTCTGAATAAAGGCTACCTTGTATCCTCGTGCTCCTTTCTCAACATCGCCATAAGCTTCTTTGATATTCTGAGCAAGAGCACGGTATGTGGTCTTTCCAGGATAGTAGTCATGGAGATCAGGGCCCTGTATGCTAAGACCTATGATCCTATTGATCAACGTTGGATCAACTGTGATGCAGTGGTTCAACCATAGGTATCCATCATGGTAGCTCGCTAGGAGTAGCTTAACATAGGCATTGAATTCTTGGTGCGTCCAAAATGTGGGATCTTCGTGACATTCAACAAAGTGGACTATGCAAGGTTCATGGTCCATTGTTGAGGGACAATCTTTGAGTTCTTTCCCTTGTTTCTAGTTAGGTACTTGTATGGGGCAAGTGTTTTGTAGACTTTACGATCCCCCAAGTTGAAGTCACTAAACTTCAATGCTGCAATCTTGTCTTGATCTGCGTGGACTACGCATACCCATTTCGGTAGGTACGCGGTGACTAGAGTGTACTCAAAGTCTCTAGGCATGCTATCTCTATTGATCCCACTACTCAAAGGTGGTATGTAATAAGGTAGGATGGATGGAACCAACCTCGCATTGGCCATATCATATTTATGTTTGGTTCTGAGTTCTATGTCGGCTCGGGATGTTCCGGCTCTAGCACTCGACAGGGAGGCTTGCACTCCTCTCATCGATGATGCTTGTAAACCTGTAGACAACCCTCATTCTAACATGACTCTGTTGGTTATGAGGCTAGTGAGTACCTCTCTTATAGATTCTTTGGCTATGCTAAATTCGTCGAACATACACGCTCGGAAAGAAATTTAAGTCAGGGTTCACAATGATCTCAAATACTCTGCTAGGATGACCAACCAGATCGCAATGACCACTGTATACAACTACTATTTGAAGGGCTTCTAATTCTCAGTTGGAAAAAGTGTTCTTCATGCATGGAGTGATGAACTAAATAATAAATTCAGCAATGGTCTACTTTCAATGGGCATGAAGCTTCCATTAACGTTGATCTATCCATTATGGTGCGGTCCAACATTCTAGTGATGACCCTTTAATGATTTTCTGTCTATTCGGGGAGGAATTCGAATGGGTATATCAATCCAGCAACTATATTTCTTCGTCACGGTGAAGTCCCATAGGTCATTGTTCTGATATCTTGGAAAAACTCCCATTCTACAAGTTTTCTTTCTATGATGTTCTATCTGGAATCTCCTGCAACTTTTCAATCTTTGCCCTCTTCTTACTTAACTTTCTAGCTTTCTTTCTAGTGAGCTTCATCTTAGTAGTTATTTTCCCATTCTGGTTGATATTTTCCTTAGATATGGTTACTTCGCGCTTTTGAGGTTCTTTCTTAGGGTTCAGGTATAACATCTCTTCTTTATCTAAGATAGAAACTTTAGTCTTCTGGGAGTCTTATGGTGTTCTGATAACTTTGACATCTAGGTTCCTAGTGTGATATAGCTTCGATCTGTTCTCTTCAATCAACTGCGCGATCCTTCTGGTCATGAATTCTTTTAACTCTTGTCTCTATTGTTCTACAAAAATTTCTTCTTCCTTCTTTCTAGCTTGATCTCTTTCAATCCAAGGATTTCCAAGTAACATAGTAAACGAGGTGTTGTCCTCATTAAATTTTATAATCTCAAAATCTTCTTCTGTTGAAGTTCCATTAGAATTCATAGATATCTGATTGAGCCTTCCACATAGGTTCACTAGTTTCCCTCTAAATAACCCTATTCCACTCAGTGAAGGGGTCATAACAGGCCTCCCTATAGCTTCCCAAGTTCTTTCTGTCATAGCATTCACCTGTGTTTCCTCATCTAGAACACAGTCAATGTCGAAGTCTCCTATTCTTACCTCGATGCATTCTTTCTTGTTAAAGACCTCTGATAATGTAACATGTTGGTAATCATTCAAGGTGTCTTGTATCTGTAGTAACATCTTGTCTAATTCTCTCTGGGGTTCTGTTATTTCTAGATCTGCCTTAGGGTTTTCTTCTTTCAGATTCATGCCTTCAATTTTAGCAATCCTTCCAGGGAAATCTAATACTTCGTGGTCCAAATCTTTGCAACAGAGACAACTAGATCTTCCACCAGGGCATTCCTTCACAAGATGTCTCGATCTTATACAACTGTAACAGAGGGTTAATCCTCTCTTTATTTTAAATGATCCCCAACCTCTTCTATACTACGCACTAGGGTTATGGTAGCTAGCCTGCAAAAATTTATTTCGAGGATCTTGCATCTGCTTGTTAGTCCAAACATTCTTTCTATGAATAGGTATAACATATCTATCAAATCTATTCATATCAAAATTTCTTTCATCTATCGGAGCCCTAGTTTCCAATCTAGGATATAATCTATCAAACATACCTAGATCCATACTCAAAAAATTTCAATTATTTTACTTTTGTAATGCACAAAGCTTCCAGATCTAAATTTTTTTGACTATTCTTACCCTTATCATAGCACAAGCTTATAGATCTTACCTCTATTCTTCAGATCCAACCTTTATTTCTTGGCACAAAGCTTCACAGGTTAAGTAGAATACTGCACACTAGGGAAACAGATCTACGCACAGAGCTTTCACAGTTTCTAGATCGAATCTTTGCACAAGTATTTTCTTTCTCAGTTACCATCAATCATAGTTCAAGTCCCAGAAGAAGAACCATTTGTTGGCACAGGTGAATACCCAGGGTTCAATGCTATAAGAGTGCACCAACAAAGCCCTAACTACTGACCCTTTCGGCAACACCTGCAAAGCAGATGAAGTCTCACCTGAGGTAGAGGCAGGGGTGGTTGCAAGACTCAGGTGTCTGCAACCTAAGCTAGGATACAGATCTGTGATTATACATCTTACTATATCACTTAGCACTGTTAGTTCCTCAATATACATTCAGTAACCACTTCTCTTATAAGACAGAGCTTCGCAACATTCACACTAATCTATAGTATTCAAGTACTTAGCAAGAGTAAAACAGATCAAATCCAGTAGATCGACACTAAGCATCTCTATATATATATTATATCTAACATTCATACACATCTAAGAGCAGAAATCATAAGAAAATCTTCCTACAAATATCAAAGCACTTAGCAGAAGAAGAAGTAAACACATTGAATCAAAGCACAAATCATCACACACAGATTTACGTGGTTCACCCTCACCCTGGGGCTACGTCCACCAACTCTTCTTCTTTATTAGCTTTAGTCAATCAGGTTATAGAACAAAGCTTATCGAAATCCTACTCCGCATAGGACAAGAGATCTACGTGCACCTCACCGGATCCTCCTTCCCCGAGTAGCTCTAGCACAGAGCCTCCTTACAATCTATGCACTCAGCACTTACAATACTTTCACCTAGCTTTGCAATTTTATCACATAGATCAAATCTTAGCACTAAGCCACTACTAACTTTGATTTTTAGCCTCTTCTTATATAGTCTAGACTTTTACTTATACATTTACAAAAGTGTGCCTAAGCGTGGGTAAACCCACAAGCCAACATCCCAATCCCATTACATTATCCCCAAAACCCAAAAAGGACCCAAAGTGGGTCAAGATCTCATGATCTCTGCTTTGTCTTGTGCGCTTCCTTCGATAAGGCGTCGAAGTCCCAAAAATGCTCAAATATGACCAAGTATCTCCCACACATTGGTCAAGGTCCAACACAACCAATCTCAATAATTAATTATCCTTGCAATAATTAATTATCACTGTAATAATTAATTAATCTTTTAAAAATTATTCTCAACAATTAATCTTTCAATAATTAATCCCTTGTTGCAACCACTTTCACTGGTTAAGATTCTTTATGAATTTCTATAGGATCCTAGAATATTCTTAAGGGTCCTCCAACTTCATAGAGCCATGTCTCCTCGATTGTGAGGAACTACATGGTGTACCATATATCATTGGAAATGACATGACGTGTATTATCCATCTATGATAGTATTAGTAGCTGCAAGTATATTGACCTTCATGTCTTTATTCCTTGATCAACTACACGTTCCATGACCAACCTGTCACTGGATCCTCTCACATGGATCATACACCAAGATAACCTCTCAACCAAATGCCCACCATCACCAACACATGCCTCTAACAAACATGTACTGAATCACCAACATACCATCACAAGACATGTGCATGTATCATACCATGTACCAACCTATACCATGCATCATCCATGCACATCAACACTTCTACCATACCATGTGCCAACCATGCACATCAACCTGTACCATGATCTATACCATAACATACCTTAACAAAATATCAATGGTAAACCTCTAACACGAAAGCCATATGTCCAATGATCTCATCCATATCTATGTGGCTTCAAGACTTCTCCAAGGGTTGACATCAACCTTTAAGATCACTCTCCAAGGGTTGACATCAATCTCTAAGATCACTCTGCAAGGGTTGACATTAATGACAACCAACAATCCTAGCAAACTGCCTAACAATCCCCCCCTTTGGCATTGATAGAAAAACCAACATTGATGGAAACACTTAGACATGGTAACACCATTCTCATGTTTCCCTTGTGGCCATCTCTCTTCATCAATGTTTTTATCTCTCCCCCTTTGATATCAATGGAAAGGGTATCTTCCTTGGGGATTCTCCCCCTGTCATCATGCCTCTATTATTCTCTCCCCCTTTGACATCTTGATCAAATGGGTAACTCTCTCTCATACCTTAACAAAATATCAATGGTAAACCTCTAACACAAAAGCCATATGTCCAATGATCTCTATCCATTTCTAGGGCTTCAAGACTTCTCCAAGGGGTTGACATCAACTCTAAGATCACTCTCCAAGGGTTGACATCAATCTCTAAGATCACTCTGCAAGGTTGACATTAATGACAACCAAATCCTAGCCAATCATTTAGCAATCCCCATTTGGAATTTATGGCAAAACCAACATTGATGGAAACACTTAGACATGGTAACACCATTCTCATGTTTCCCTTGTGACCTCCTCATCAATGTTTTATCTCTCCCCTTTGATATCAATGGAAAGGGATATCTCCTTGGGGATTCTCCCCTCATATGCTCTATTATTCTTTCCCTTTGACATCTTGATCAAATGGGTAACTCTCTCTCTTGGGTTTCCCCCCCTATTTAATCTTTCCTTGGGACTACTCTCCCTATCTTTACTCTTTCTCTCGACTTTCTTTACTATTTCTCTCCTGTCTCCTAAGATGTCGTGTATATCAAATGTAGGTCTTCCTATACTTGTTTCCTTTTGGATTTATTGTCCATTGGTTCTTCCTCTTTTAAATCACAGACATATATAAAATCATTGAAAGTTTAAGAATTCAAATATTTAATTATAAAAAACATGCAATTATCTCCTGAAAGTTAGTATCTAAAGAAATTTGTCTTAACTAATCCACTGGCATATATCTATACAATCCTTCCAAGTGTCTTACAAATCCATCCGTGTCCATGTGACTCATATTGTTCATGAATTTGCTACTCTATTGTCCACACTACTGACCCATTTGTTAATTCACTATCTTGAAGATCTCTTTGAATCTGTTCCAATTGATCATCACATAGCTATAGCTAAAGCTGAAACAACTATTCCCACTAGTATACTCAACTACAAATCAAACTCTACAAATATGCAATGAATATATTCCTACCTAAATATGTCCTCTATGAATCTCTTTATCATCCAACCACTATGAATCAAACATATGTAACACCACTCTCAAACACTTCATGTTGTATGAAGGATATATATTTGCACTATAATAACTATTGCATAGACCCCCCCCCATCTAATATTCATAGTACTGAGTCTCCAAGATGTATGGCTTATAACAATGGAGGAATCTACCCTAATGTAGAGTAGTCTTTCTTTTGCTCCATGGATCCATCATCTTCTTTGAATTCTAATACTTTCTTCATGGATTCTAACATATTCCCTTCTACATGTGGATTCATCATGATCTCGTAATACTATGTATCATGAGAGTGAAATTATAGGACTTATTCTTTCTTTACTTGTTCTTCTTTTGTTTTTCATTTCTTCTCTAAACCTTTTCTCAAGATCCTGGACTTATTCATTTTCTTGTAGATTTATCCTCGCATCTTTTACTACTATAGATCCTCGGAATACAATCCCTTGAGACTTGTTCTTCTTTCACTTTTTTTTATAGACTTTCTTGTACTATTGCAAATCTACCAATCTCTAAGACCCGTTCTTCATTCATATGCTCTTTGTCTTTCTTTCTTTTCCAAACCTTCTATTCCTAATATTATCATTGTTTTCTTTCATGGACGGCTCTATCACTCTTTTGCAATTTTGGGCTATGTGACCATAGTTGTGGCATTTGTAATATCTAATATTGTGAGGAGCCACATAAACACTACTGACTGGAACATTTCTTCCATATACTTCTTCAACCATATAAATTTGTAGTTGTAATGAACAAAGATATGAAAATTGTATCCAACCTTATTCAGTATGTCTTCTAAAATTCATACAAGTTTCATGCTAATCATTATTTAAAAGGAGTTATAGAGAAAATATGCACCTTGTTGAATTTTTGGCCTATTCCTGAGAGAAAACTTGTACAAAGATGAAACGCTCACGCTTGATATCTTATGTTGAAAAATATCACACAAAAAAATACAAACATGTAATATTTCCATTGCAATTGGTATCCCATCATTTTGATTCTCTATCAAGAAGTTATGACTATTTTACCCGAACACCTATTTAACACTAGTTTCAAGATTAGTCAATATCCCTATCTTCCACAGAGTGTATTCCAAAAATAAAAAGGAACTAGAAGATAAAATTTATACAAGAAGTATATTTATATGTCTTCTCAACAACCCTTGCTTCCTCGCTATTTGAATCAATATTCTATAAAAATACTATAGTGAAAATGGTAATATGACCCGTAAATAACATACCTTAGAACACACATCATAAAAACTCATTCTCCCTTTGGATTTTCGGGCCTTCTTTACTATCCGACTCTTCCTCCTCCAACATGTATTCTCTATGAATACAAAAGTGATTTTCAATGTACTCTTATTTTTTATATAAATAGAAATTTCTTAATGACATGCCCCTTCCATGCAACTCATGACAACATGCAACTCACTTGCAACTCACATGCAACTCACGTAACTTGTTATATTTTGTTTACTTCCACTTAAATTAATAATTAATTATCCGTGTAAGAATTAATTATCCCTCCAATAATTATCACTACACAATTAATTATCCCTACAACAATTAATTATCTTTTGTTTATCGCCACTTTACTTCAATACACAACTTTTCTCAAGGGTTGACATTAATGACAACCAATCTCAATAATTAATTATGCCTACAATAATCAATTATCCCTCGCAGAATAATGAATTAATATTTTTCAATAATTAATTAATCTTCAATAATTAATCCCTTTGCAACCAGCTTCGACCTGGTAAATCTTCTTGATAACCTTCCTTGATGACCTTCTAGAAGCTTCTAGAATATTCTGAGGGTCCTCCAACTTCAATGGATCCATATCTCCTCAAACATGAGGAACTATGTGGTGTACCATATATCACCTAAAATGGCATGACGTAATGTCCATTCATGATAGTCTTACCTACAAGTATAATGACCTTCATGTATTTATCTTCCTTGATCAACTACGGGTTCCATGACCAACTTGCAATTGGATCCTCTCACATGGATCATATGCACCAAGGACACCTCTCAACTTGATGTCCACCATCACCAACACATGCCTCTACCATGCATGTACCAAAGTCACCAATATACCATCACAAGACATGTTCTTGTACCATAGCATGTACCAATCTATACCATGTATCAACCATGCACATCAACACTGCATTCATACCATTTATCAACCATGCACATCAACCTATACCATGATATGTACCATAACAAGTGTATACCTTAACAAAATATCAATGGTAGACCTCTAAAATGACAAATCCAACTATCCAACGATCTCGTTCATATCTCTAGGGATTCCAAAATTCTCCATGGTTATTACTAATCTCTAAGATCACTCTCTAAGGGTTGACATCAATATCTAAGATCACTTCCAAGTGTTGACATCAATCTCTAAGATCACTCTCTATAAGTTTGACATCAATATCTAAGATCAATGCTGACATCAATGACAACCAACTCCGGGTCTAACATTTTCAAGATATCTCTTGGATTAGGTAAGAAATTTATGCAATTATATAGTTTTCTACTTGATTTAAAGGTTAATTTTAATAAACCCTTTGGAGGAGTATAAGGGCATACTCCTCCATCAAAGATCCGTTTTGTTGTCATTGAAAATTTATTCCAAAGGTTACTGAAAGGTAAAAGGGATTACAATCTTGTAGACACTTTAAGGTTTATTTTACTCTATGAAGTGTAAGTACATAAAACTAGAACTAGAGGAGTAATAAACCCTTACTCATAAACAAGAGACCCCATAACCCAATCGATAAGGAAATAATCTTTTTCCATTGGAGATTGAATATTGTGCATTGGTAAACATGATATAAAGGAGATTTTGAATTTGTTTCTACATGATTTAAGCTATATTGTTCCCTAGTGGTGTCTATTGTAATAAACTTTTATCTACAGCCAATAGGTATGAAACAAACTCAATCTCTTTCACTCTTTTACTCACTTTTTTACCATTGAAATTCACTTGTGATCTGTCATTATTGATCTACTTCTTAAGGGATTTTGTTTGGGTGACTTGTTTTTTTTAGTGGCTAGAACTTACTAATGTAGAAAATGTTTTCTACATCCATAAGGATATTATAAAATATTTATAATATCACTTAATAAAAACCCTTTTTTTCTATATGTTTTCTACATCCATAAGTATATTATAAAATATTTCTAATAACACTTAAAAACAACCCTCTTTTTCTATCAAAGTCTTCCTTCAATTATTGGGAAATCATCTACTTGTTGTTAGCTTTATTTAGAATATCACTTACTTACTCGATATATATCTATATATACTGCTACAATTTTTGGACAACCATGTTTCTTGTTGATTCCCCATTGGTATTGAGGATTTATTCATCACATATTGTCTTGTTTCGAGTAGGTTAAACATTTTTTGCAGGTACATAACCTTGTAAATCTTCATCAAATCATAATACCTCTTCTCAAGCCTCATTTTCACCGTTGACCTTGACCTATAGTGGAATTCTTCCATATCTTTTCACTTTCCATCACAATCCCTCTAGGGTCACTAGGAAACCTCCCTTATGTTGGAATTATCCTTCACTAAAATGAGGGGGACATTTATTGAGGTGACAATGATAGTTGTTCCTAGTTGTGTAACACATTTGTGGTTTGGTTTGGGATTTTACCCAACTACAAACTCTGTGATAACATTTTTGGCACCGTTCACAGGGAGGATTTTGAATCCTTTCCAATCCATAATGACACTTGAAAAATCTATCCCAAAGCCTTTACCCATATCTTTCTTAGTGACTCCATTGAGGGAATTTCCCCTTTTCATTTTCTATGAACTTCATACAAGTTTATCTGGAGACTCCATTAAAGGAAGATACCCATATCCATATTCTATGAGCCTTGAGTTCATTTGGCGACTCCACTGAGGTTTCATCTCAGACAATTGAATTATGGCACCATGGGATGAACCCTTTCTAGGAACTTCCAGTGTCTTGAGGACACTTTTACAATGATGAACCCTTTCCAAGAACTTACTGTGTCTTGAGGACACTTTTACAAATGGAAGAGAAGAGATATGTTGATGAATATGTTAAGCATATGATGAATGTTATAAGGGAATTATCCCAAGAATCTACTGGATAAAAAATTGATGAATCACCTCTTACTGAAGAGACCTCACATATGAAGAGATGATTGAAGAACATGTCTATGAAGAAAGTTATCAAGAAGACCCTAATGAAGTGTCTTTCATTGAAGACATAAAAGATACATTGTTGTCCATTAAGAAATATGAAGTTGTCAAGCCTTGTGAAGACATAATCAGTTCCATTGATATAGAGGAAATTCATGAATAAATATTAAGATACATTTGATAAATACATTGATGATTTAATACATGTTGGATGGTGTAAATAGGACATAGGTTGTTTTACTTTTGATGGAGATCCCATTTACGACATTGAGGGTAGTTTTCAAATGAATATAATTGAGTTGTCTTATTTAAAGACATGTTCTTCATACTTGGATGATCCAATTATTTGGCAGCTTGATGATGATATAATTGTAGATGGGTCTCATCCATCCCAGGATGACTTCTTGCAGTATACTTATGATTTTTAGTCATACCTTGGGAGTTGTGATGCATATCCTTTTGAGCACTCATATTTGTTATATGTTTTTAAACCACCTTTGTCCTCAAATTTGGAAGGAGATAATACCATGGTCATCCCAGAAGAATCATAGATTCATGCTATAGAGTGGATTTTGTTTTATCTTGTGGGTTGCTATAGGGATGTGCCGATAAATAATCAATATTATTTGAATGTGGAGAAATGTTTTTTCTTTATACCTGAGCTTTCCCCTTATCTCATATCTTCTAACTTGGGAGATCAATGTTTGTTCTTTGAATTTCTCATCTCATCTAATCCTTCAAGGACTAGTTTTATTCTAAGAAAGGATGAAGATAATACATCATCCATATATGATAGCCCTATTCATATATGGGTGGATTGAGCTTGTGGCCATTCTTTCCAAAAGGTTTGTCTCCCTCCCACCTATCTCCATGAGTTTCTTTCTATGATGGGTCATATGCTTATTCATATTTATGTTTATTATGTTCTTAGCTTGTCCTTGATACTTGTTCATAACTAAGAATGAGGGGAAGCTTTTGGATGAGATGTTGAGCAAGTGGTTTCAATGGTTGTACAATTTCAATTCAGATATGAAGGGACATTATCTCCATGGGCTCCGAGCCCAAACTAAGTAGGTAGGTTATGTGATTTCTTGCATTTTCATTTTGTGTGTTCATACATGTAGTTTCATTGGATTTCATATTTTACTTTACATGTTTCTTTATTTTCATTTATGCATATTTGTTTACTACATTTTGTTGAATCATATTATATGTTAGTTAAACATTTTTTGAAAAAATGAAAGATTTTGTTTCTTAAGGAATAGTTGTCAATTTTAAAATTTTGATTGTATGAATAAAGGGTAAAAAATCCACCCCTCAATGCTTTGACATATTTTCTTGAGTATGTGTAGGGACAAGTGTGACCAAGAGATGTTGATGTTATCATGAACTCTATGACAAACACATGTGCCCAAGTAGGAGCTAGATGTTACCCACCCAGGCTTGGGGTAACTAAGGAGATGATGTCTTCAGGCTTGCAGGATGAAGACATAGAGTTTCGAGAGCCATATGAATAGACATAGCCCCTCCTCTCACCACACATATCCATTTGATCGAAAAAAACAATGTCCACTACAAGCTTGACCCACAGAGAAAAATAGGGCTTGCCTCATCAGGTAAGAAGTCTAATATCATGGTAAGTGTCATTTTAATAATTGATGCATTTGAATATGTTGCAAAGGTTCCTTTCTTGATTATGAAAATCATTTCTTGGAAATTATTCTTTTTTCCTCATTTCACCTTGGTGGTTGACATGTTTTCCTAATAAGTGGGTCACCCTCAGGAAAAGGGTTTCTACTAAGGTCTCTCCTTCAAAGTTCATCATACAATTCCCATCCACATTTACCACTTTCCATGATTTTCCCCCTTTTTTTCCTCATATTTTGTGTTTTGGGGCCTATTGACCTCAGGAAGGGTTTGTGCTTCATTTCATGGAAAGAATAAGATAAATTCCCAGAGGTGTTGTAGCTGAAAAAACATAAGAGACATAAATTACCCTATAGATGAAATGATTCTCCACAAAAAAATTCAAGGACCTGTAAAAAATAAAACACATAATTAATAAATGTCCCACTTCTTGAGGGAATGCATTCATGATAGATTTTTACTTTAATTTCACATGGCACTCAATGAGTTCTTAGCTTCAAGTGGAATTGTGGTGCTCCTTACCTTCCATTTCACATAACACTCAATGCTTTGGACCATACTAAATTAAGTGAAAATGAAGGACTTGGAAAAACGTTGCATTACAAACTAGGATGCAACACACCCTCTACAAAGGCACCCATAAATGAGACAATATGAGCCCTTGTATGTCAAGAAAACATGATGCCCAAAAGTCACACCCCTATCCACCTCATATTTACTACATCACTTAGAGAGGATATTCTTGGGAAACACCCCTTAACTTAGGAACTGATATACCCAATATGGAACAATGACATCTCTCTCATAACTACATTTGAAAAATTATATAAGTTCTTTGAACATTTGTTTAGTTTGAAAAGGGCGGATTTGATTCACATGTTTGGGTGGTTCTTTTATTAAATATAGATTAATTGGCATGATACATGTGACTTGTGGATCCTTGGAGGGTGTAATTTTTTGTCTTTGGAGGACCTTTCAAGATGTAATCTATTCCATGGAGGAACTATGCAATTTTGACCTTCAT
>SNQJ01S0109610.1:1472-18142 GCA_010110895.2 Picea sitchensis
TAACCCAAGGGGCTAATCACTGATTGAGGCTCGTTCAACACTTCGGCGTTTCGGCATTCAGGATACCGAAGGGCATGTTCCCCTGTGCTCTCAAACCCCAAAATCCAAACTTATAAACATCGAGATGTTAGCATATGGTTAGGCTCTGATGAACGGATAGGATCCTCTCGGAGGATCCAGGGTCTGGGATGACCGTGAGATGTGAGGAAGAGATGATGGCTTTAAGCTGGGGCGTGAATGCGCATTAGGGTAAGTAGAGAGAAAATCTGGACGTCCAGAGTCCACCCGCCTAGACCTACGGCTGAGGCTTCATTCCAGAGCCCCCTTGTTGTTCTGCCTTTAGCAGTGAGGGGGGGGTCCGGAATCGAACACGCAACTCTTGAACAGTCAGGATTTATTCACCTTGATCAACGATGCTCAGGCGAATTCCAGACCCCCCTTGCCATTCTGCCTTTAATGGGGGGGGGGTCCAGAATGGTGTGGCGTGTGAAGTGGGACCCGTCTCCTGTCACGTCGCCCACCGTGTTGTGCTTCCCTCTTTCCACCTATACTTCACTCAACCATGCGATAGGGCCCGTTCCTATTGACCATTCGCTAACCCGATTGGGATTTGTCCCTACTGGCCAGTCGCTAGCCCTATCGGGGTTCGGCGGTTGCAGAGTCGAACGATTCGACATTTCTGTAGCATCAAGTCGCGAATTATTGAGAGGCACCATGGTTATTCGACCTGTGATCATGACCCACGATCACATGGGAGTAGACATAGAAAGAGCTAGCTTACACTAGGCCTCCGTAGATATTTCAGGGGCTCTGATTGTGCAGAAAGCAACGAAAAATTTGATTATGGTAGTGGGTGTGTTACACCCCCTTCCTCTCACTCTCCCTCTCTCTACCCCCCCTCTTTTTCTCCCTCTCCCTCTCCCTCCCTCTCACACACTCTCTCTCTACCCCTCCTCTTTGTCTTTCTCTCTCCCCCTCTCACACTCTCTCACACACTCTCTCTACCCCCTACCTCCCTCTCTCTCTCCTCCTCCCTCCTACTATCTCTCCTCTCTCTCTCCTACATCTACCCATCTCTCCTACATTTACCTCTCTCTCTAACCCCTCTTTGTCTTCCTCTCTCTCCCTCTGACTCTCTCACACACACACTCTCTACCACCCTTCTATTCCTTCCTCTCTCCCTCCCACACTCTCATTCTATCCCCCCTATATGCCTTCCTCTCTCTCCCTCCCACATTCTCACATGCTCTCTTTTTACCTCCCCTATTTGTCTTCTTCTCTCCCCCTCTCACACTCTCATACACTAGTAAGTTTGGTACATTGCAAGGCATGGAAAGGAATGACATGGCCTTGACCTAGACATGGTAAGACATAGACATGGAAAGATCTATACATAGCAAGGCATGGAAATACCTAGACCTATACCTTGCCTTTCCATGCCTCACACTTTGACATCCACTCCCTCTCTATCTCCCCCCCCTCTCTCTCTCTCTTCCCATTTATCCCTCCCTCCCCCTATACCCCCCCTCTCTCTCTCCTCATTGTTAGTCTCTATCTCTCTCTCTCTGCTCCTTTTTCTCTCTCCCTCATTCTACCTACCTTGATATCTCTCTCCATCTCACTCTTGACCTCTTTTATTCTCTTGATGGCTCTCTCCCTCTTCCCTCTCTCTCTATCCTATCCCTCTATCTCTCCATCTCAATCTCAAGCTCTCTTTTACTCATGTTGGCTCTTTCCCTCCCNCTACACCCCCTCTATGCTCCATGTCCCTCACTCTCACAAACTCTCTTTGTCTTTCCCTCTCCCCCTCTCACACTCTATTTCTTCCTCTCTATGCACCCCCCTCCCTACATTGCAAGGAAATAAATGGCCTTGACCTAGACATGTCAAGACCTAGGCCTAGACCTAGACATGGAAGGACCTATACAATGACGTAGACCTATATGATGACAATGACGTAGACCATGACATAGAGCTAGAGCTAGAGCTAGACAACGACATAGAGCTAGAGATAGAATTAGACCATGACCTAGACCTATATAATGACCATGACCTATAGCTTGATGTATACCATGACCTAGACCCCCCCTAGCTCCATATAATCCTAGGCATAACCTATACTCAACCCTTAACCCCTTCCACACTCGAGCCCTGAGTGCACTATGCATATACCTCTTGTTAAAGGCCCCACAACGCTTGCACCTACATCACCCACATCTTGGTGCTATAACCATTGATCTATGCTTCAAAACACTTTCAATCCTAAGCCCTTAAGTCTTAGTTGTCCCCATACCCCTATACATATATATTCATAAAGATGTTTGGTCTATAATAAATGTTATATCCATTTCATTAAGAGCACGCACACACTCTTGTGACTTGAAAGTGTTGTAATTGTTGCTAATCTATGCCCAGCAGGAACGCGTGCACATTCCTAAAACATACACATGCTTTAGTGCGCACGTGTTCTATGAACGCGCGCACATTCCTATTGGGAATTTTTTTATGCCAAGCACACTCCACTACCTCATTTATCTCAAGCTCGTAAAAGCACTCCCAACGTATGGAAACAAAAATAACATGCACAGATAGGTTTTTCTTATTTTAGTCTTGTTGTTTAATTCATAAACATTTTTTTGCTATTGCAAGACCATTGTGGGAAGAATTGGAAGACAAATTTGTCCAAGTGGAATTGGAATTGGTGTTTGTGTCTTACTGTTTCTTCTTGGAATTGGAAGAAAAGTTTGTCCAATTGGAATTGTTGTTTGTGTCTTCTTGTTTCTTCTTGGAATTCGAAGAAAAATTTGTCCAATTGGAATTGTTAGTTGTGTCTTATTGTGTAATACCAAGAAAAATTTGTCCAGTTGAAATTGTTAGTTGTGTAATACCAAGACAAATTTATCCAATTGAAATTGGAATTGTTAGTTGTCTTCTTTTGTAATACCAAGACAAATTTGTCCAATTTGAATTGGAATTATTAGTTGTGTCTTCTTTTGTAATACGAAGACAAATTTGTCCACCTGGAATTGGAATTGTTAGTTGTTCCTTCTTGTGTAATACCAAGACAAATTTGTGATGGGGTGCTTGGAAGCCAATTTTTCTCTTTAAACATGGGGAACAGATGGATTTGAGAAAGAAAGTACTCTAGAAAATGGAAATCAATCGAAAAGGTAGAATAAGAAAGAGAAAAGGAAAAGTTGTGTATGTCAAAGCGTAGGCTTTCAGAAGAGGTAAATCCAATTTCTAGCGTAACAGATGCCTTTGATGTTTCTCCTCCATCACTAGAACCAAAGCGCAGGATTTTAGTAGAGACCAATCCATCCATTATTTCATCAAGATAGCTTGTTGTGGATGACCAAATGATGGAGGATTTGCTTGGAGCTTATTATACAATGGATGAAATTAGAGAGACAACTAGTGTACAACATTGTCGTGAAGAAGTTCTTGTGGTGCAACCTCTTGTTGGATAGTCAGACGTTCTAGAAACTAGTCAATCCCATGTCCAATCTACTCCTGGATTTAATCTACCAATTATTGAAGGGGAAAGAACTGCAACATTGTTAACTCCACAATAGGGAGGTGAAGAGTGCCAGAATAGGGGTTCATAATCGCTACCTAGATTAAGCATTGTGTGGCAAAGAAATCCTAAATACATTCAGGTCGATGAAATTGCTCTAGCATCACTTGAAGGTAAGTTATCTAACCGTACTATTTGTTATCATTCTTATAAAATAATTAAAGAATATTTTGAACCAAAATCTGATGTTGCTAAATGACAATTATTTTTGGCTTTGTTAAAATCTAGAAGTTTGATTGATGTCACAAGAATTTTAGGCATTAAAACAGCGAAAAGTTTAGAAACAAGTCATCATATTGTTAGAAACCTTGTATATTTTTTTCAAATAACTGGTAAGAAATCTCGTTCTAAATGCTGTAATGAAACCCGACGTGTCTTTTCACAATTAATTGTTAGCAAGATCACAAAAAAATATCATTTGCTACAAAAAACCTCTCATCTCATGAAATGCAATGTCAAAATTCTTGGAAAGTATTCTCATAGACAAGATAGCTTTGACACAGGTGGCCCAACATATTTGTGGGCCTTCATTGGTAGGCTACCTCGTTCTGACATGAATTTAATTAGAGCAGTTAAGGGACTAGTACAAGATTTCTGGCATGAGAACACTAGGCCTTCTTCCAACCAAAAATATGTACTAAAATTAAGAAGAGGTTATAGGGATCGTGAACCCCATATTAAACACTTCCTTGACATTACACAGACATAATTGTATGCGAGATTCGGGACAATACATAGTGCACTTAACTTCGGCCAAAGATCTTTCCATAAATGTTAGCCTTGGTATGTTTGAATAAACACAATTCATAACACATGTTGTTGTAGATATAACATTGAGTATGCTTATTATTATCACACACACACACACATTTCATGTTTTGCATAACACCCTTTTGCAAGAATGCTCAGTTATATTGATGTTATCATCATCTAGAGACTTTATTCATAGCATCTTGTGTACAAGGCCAGAGGGTTGTACATTTTATGAAAAATATTTCTTAGATGGGACATGCCCATGTGCGGTGGAATGACATTGTTGAGAAAGTGCATCCATGTAAGCGATGAGTATGAATTGGGAAGGAAGGAGGTTTCCTTGAAAATATTTAAATATGTCACATATGATTTCGATGGAGGATAGGAAAGAAAAAAGATACAATCGGTGACATCCCATGTACGATTATGTAACTTCATGAAGGACTTCATTGAAAAGACACGACAATATGTTCAACATGTGCATGTGGCTCGATGGTAGGACAAGCATTTAAAAATATGCAGAGATAAATTTCCCATTGGTACTGTGTTATTAGTGGTTGATTTTGTTGAGAACTACACCCTTCAACCGCAAAATGAGATTCAAAGAAAATATTATCACTCAAAGTAGGTCGACACAATGGTCCATATCACATACAGGCTTGGTTTGGATAATAACGAAGAAAACAAAGTTATATTGAAGGAATATCACTTCTACATAAACAATGATCGGTGCCATGACTTAGCCTACATACAACATTGCTTTCAGTTTTTTTACAATCACCTTAAGGAGAAGAACATACAGATGGATCAACATTGGATTTGGTCAGATGGTTGCGCAGGCCAGTTCAAAAATTCTCATGTATTTAAATGGTTGTGTATGTTGCACAAAAACTCAAGGTACCACACATTTGGAACTATTTTGAGTTTGGGCACAGGAAAGGGGAGCATGATGGAGCAAGTGCATGCATAAAAAGAGTGTTACACAGACAATAAATGAATCTCACAACTACTTCTCTCATTCGAAATGTGAAATGCATTGTTGAATGGTATTCTTCAGGAATGGGAGAGGAAACATGAACCCATGAAGACCAATCACATGGGAAAGGACATGTACGTAGATATTTTTGGGAGGTGGTGATTGTAGATCAATCTTAGTGGTATGAATGAAAAACAATCCAGCGCACCAGTGGATTCCATTCAGTTAAAACATCAAGCAATGCAATAGTTGAAATATGGACGAGAAAACTCTCTTTCTTTTGTGGTCCATGTAGTAGTAATGAATGGTATGATTGTGAATCGATAGACTGGGTTGATATATGGGATCGCGTATCACTGCCCATTGGTCAACTTATAAATATAGAATTATCCCAGTTGGAGGAGGACCAATCGATTATTTCAAAAGATTGTGATCATGTCTTAGATCTCATACTATTAGGTTCATTGAAACCTTGTATTAAATTTTGAATAACTAGCATCAATGCTTTATGCTTTGGTCATTTAGTCGACTCACATATTGGCACTCCATTTTTTTGCAGGGAACATATATGCAATACTTTCCCCAATAGGTAATGAATGGGGCACTGATTATTGGTAGACATGTTGCTTAGAGGGAAATCACACCCTCATACGATCAGTGACATACTCTGAAGGCATTGAATTTCTGATTGGGTTGATGCTTATTATTTTTTCTCATCTTTAAGTGGTTGTTAAGTTTAATCTTCAATATGATTGAATATTATAACCTTCAATTTTAATTTATTTTTTCTTAGTAGAACTGGAAAAATGATCAATCCTTTTTGTTGGGATTCAATCTAATTTCTGTTTTGATAGTTTGTTTCAGGTGACTTCAACTCTTTCCTATGCTTTATTGACTCCTCCTCTTTACATAGTAGTCTCCTCTACTGCTTTGTTGAAGCTTCTTTTATTTTGTATGTCAATCGCATGAAGTAACATCTAGAATAATGTTGCCATAATTATCATTATGAATTTTTTTCCTCTCTCTTAAAATAACTGAGAGGTTTTACTGCATAAGATCATTTATTATACTTACAGATGAGCAGGTTATACTTTAATTCATAGCCGGTCAAATTTATTTAAATTTGTATTATTTTTAATTTATATGTTGTTATATGTATGGTTTTTATTTTCAATTCATTCTCTATTATGCATGTTGTAATACCCCTATTTCCCCCAGTTTGTAAATATAGTTGTAACTGGCCAATGGACTATGGTAGACTAAATGTGTGTGAATGTTTGATTTGATGAACCTTGTATAAAAGGGTCAATGTATGAATTTATGTTATTAATAACAATTTGAATATGTGTTGCATAACTGTTGAAAGGGGGAAAGTTTTCCAAGATAGACCATGGATGTTATGAGAGAGATGGTGACGGGAAACCAAGAATGGTTGAGATGACCCTCACTAGACTAGTACCTACTAGGTGTAATTGCTCAACAATCCTCTAACCCAGAAATGAATTACCAGTCAAGCTGGTAGTTGGAAGGCCATCCTCAGGAGTTAATGAGGAGATGGGGTAGGGTACCCATCTGTAAGGATTCTAAGCCTGACCCCGAATGGGGATTCAGACCCATGCAACCTTACCAAGGAAGGTAATAAAGGAGGTAATTTGGGGACAGAGACAGATCTGCGGGATAGGAGAGTAGAGAAAAACACTCTCCCAAGGAAGATCAGGGAGGATACTTCAACTCTGGAGTTGAGAGAAGATTTGAGAAGAAAGCTTGTTTTCGTTGTAAGAAGCCCGGGGCAGGGTTTTACTACAAGATGATAAACAAGGCTGACAAGCGACCGAGGAAGTGCTCGTGCAGATCTATTTTCTTGGAGTAGAGAAAATCGATTGCCAAGATCATGTGGGAGGAGGAGAGTAACCTTCATCCCTAATTGTCATTGAGAAAAGAGAAAGAATCTCTCTTAGAGCACCATGGTCTATCTCGGGGGGTGGCCAATGGTAAATCCGACAGGAGTGACTGTGCCTATGGTTGGGAGGAAACATGCACCCCTTTCAGCAGTTGCTTCACATTTACTAGTTCTGATAAGTATTTTCATACTCTGTGTAATATATTTGATGTGATGATGAAATGTTTGTGTTTATGATTAAGTCTTGCAGTATTTGAACAGTTATTATATAGGTTCTTTTGCTTCCACAAACTGCTATACTTCATGGTTTTCAATTTATCCCATTTTTGCTGCTAGATAGTTATGGGAGGTGAATCCACAAGAGAGATGGGGTAGGATTGACTGAAAACGTCTAAGTCTTGCCAACCCTATGAAGTTTAAATTAGAGGGAATGTCAAGTTTGATTCTATGGGAGAAGGGTGTTTTTCCTTTAGACCATTCACCCATCTGACTGAGGGGCTCGTGCCCATGTCCTTAACCCCTTTTTTGTAGAAAGTATATTACGCTTAGCCCCCAATATTTTCCAAGAGACCCATGTGACCAGGGTCCAGGAACCTTGCGCTAGTCCAAAAGGAGCTAGCTCTTTCAGGACTTCGAGACTTGTAACTCGATAACCCTCGAAAACAATCAAAGTTCGAAGTCGTGAATCGATGAGGACCGTTGATCTAGGGATTCAGTATGGATCTATCTCAGTAATTAGATTGGAAGTAGAAAGGGAAGAGTTAAGTTCTTTGGCGATGTCTTACTTCGGGAGAATAGGAGTGGTGTAGCGCCAAAACTCCTGAACGTCGAAGTCACGGAGTTAATCCGAACCATTGAAATTGGAGGGACATGTGTCCATGGATACATGGTTATTTGGGAGTCCAAGTATTCGGCGATTTAATAGATGCACGAGTTTCCCCCGAAGGTCTACGAGCTAGAGTAAATCCTGGTCGTAGATGCTAAGTATACGTGGAAAGCGATCCCATAGTCCGGAGACTCTGTACTCTCGAGGAACTCGGCCAAGAGTTTATGAATTATGGAATCGTCAAAGTCATGAGCGTCGAAGTGAATCTCGACCATTGGTAGGATGATGACACTTGGCACCAAATTAGAGACTCCAAAGACTTAGCTCTTCGAGGAATTTGCGATGTGAGGGGTTGGAAAGATATGAAGCCCGGAGCCACAAAGTAATGTGAATCGTAGATCTATGGATCTACATGGAACCTTACAGATCGTTAGATTGAAGGACTAAGAAACTATCAGTCTATGATGATGTGTCTTGATGATGTCATTCGAGGTGACGTGGACCCCCATTACGTGTGCCACGTGTCACCCAATTTTGGACGATTCACATACCCATTATGCATGTTAGAGCATGAAACGTGTCACCCCTTTCGAGGACACGTTTCACCCCTTGACCCTCACCACGTGTCAATTCTTGGTTTGTGCCTGCATGGACAACGGGGTTGGTGACGTATATGGGACTCCGGGAGTTCGAGGGTTTTGGTGCGTGTTATAATTAGGAACATCCAACATAAAACGTCAAAAATTGAAGGGCCAAGGCCACATGGTAAAATTTCAGGAGTTCGGGAGTTTGGGCATGGTATGGTAAAAAGGAATGTTCACAGAGATTGTCAATCATCAAACACCGAAATTCCAACGACGATCGCCGAAACGCTGAATGCATGGAACAAATATCGTCGATCATCGAAGGGCTAAGCCACGTTGAAATACTTTGAGACTTCAGGGATTAGAAAAAAAAGGTATGTTCAGTGATGAATAGCGAATCCCCCTTTTAACCGTAGATCTTGGTAGAGGATGAGGACCGTTGATCCCCTCCGCTATTCGGCGATCTAAGAATTTGAAAATAATGTTGGAACTCCCATAGTCTGAGAACTTTCGAAGTGTCGAAACCTTTGCTAATGTCGGTTCTTAGCTCCTGATTTTCATCCCGAGGTCACAAGGAAGACCCTGCTAGTTGGTTTAAGCACATAGTGGGAGAAGTAAGCTTCGAAGGAGCAGAATAAAATGGTTTTGCTTAAGTAAGGGACCAAAAATGAACCAGGGAAAGAGAAAATTTGATGCCCCATCCCTAGAATGGGTATTTATGGATTGGGTGTGCTACAAATTGGTATCAGATCATGGAAACAACACTTAGCCTACTTGGGATCATGCATGAGTCACATAAAAATATTATTAGAGAATTTATGGGGTAACACTCTACCTTACCCCCTTCTACTATTGATAGATATTTTGGAAGTATGCATTGTAGGTTGCTAACATTTCCAAATAAAGAACTGAATTCACCTTGCAATGATATATGGTGTTCATGAATTGGTAGATTAGTAACTAACAAAAAATGTTTTATCAGCACTCAAGCAGACAGTGAACAACAAGAGAACTACAATTTAAAGAATGGTGACACATCAGGAGTTGGGGGAGATCTCCCACAATAGAGAGGAAGAATATGATGAAAGAAGGGTGGTGGAAAGCTCTCCAAATTTGGTCGAGACTGTAAGAAGCCTCATGGCAGAATTACAGAGTTATAAGGATGAAAATAAAAGGTTGATCAAGGAGCAGGAAAAGCATACTAAAATTAATGCAGTCCTAATGCAAAGCCTGTCAGATATACAAAAGCAACTGCAACATGGTTCAGATGCCAGTCATATGGTCAGGAATCATACTAAAAAAAATCCAAGTCCACTTGAAATACAAAAGCATGGTCTTGAAAGTGGCCACACCAGGAGGAGAACCCCAAATAAGGTCCAACAAGGAACCAAGAGACATTCAATGGAATATTCCTCTGGTGAGGACACTAACAACTCCAAGGAATCTTCTAGTGGAAAAACTAGCTCCCATTCTCAAACCAGAGGAAAGAAGAGGAAACATTCCAAGAGTCGTGACCCTGAATAATTCAACAAAGCCAAACCACCCACCTTTGATGGAGAGATTAAGAAGGGGGAAGAAGAAGAAGTTTGGCTACTCATATTGAAGAAGTAATTCAGAGTCCATGACTACTCTGAAAACTTAAAGCCTCGGATAGTCATTTTCAACATGAATGGGAAAGATTCCATTTGGTGGGTGTTATAGCAAGATTTTCCCCACCATTGCTATCTTGCACAGAGGGCCTTTTTCCATTTCCCTATGCAGACTTATCATCCCTTTTTGATGAATCCAGAGACAAAAATACACATTTTTCCACATATACGCGCTCTATCAACTATACAACAGGCGTATACCAGGCTGCTCCACTACAACCCGCGTACATCAGGATTTGTGCCAGAAAATACAAAATGAAGTTGGGTTTCCATGTCACGACAGGAGATCTCTGATCCTTGGCCTTCCATATACTAGAAACATTCTGACTCGATTCTTCAGTTGCATTTTGAAGGCTATAAGAGTACAATTCCAAGCTATGGAAAAGAGGAGAAAGCATTCAACTTTGAGAGAAAAGTTACTCTGGAGAAATTACTTCATATTGAGTCTGCATCCCTTTGTCCCTCAAGTCTGAACACAATGTTCATCCCCCAAGATTTTTCCCTATTGGTGAGAGAACCTCATTGTCTCTCTCCTGTGAGCTTGCCTTTGGTGGAGGATTGAAGTGGTGGAGACCCAGTTGGAAGGAACTTGGTTCCTTGGTTTTGAACCGTGCCAACACACAAGTCTATAATGTTGTCACTTCTGCTGATCAATTATTAATAGAAGTACTCCTTTCCCATCCTATTGGTATCGTGCAAATATATTATTATTATCCATGGGCATGTTTGTAATGTTTATTAATGGATTATGTTATATAATGTGCTAACCCCTTTATACTATCACCATGTACTTGCTATGCTTGTTTGTTAAGAACTTATTGCAAGTATAAATCTTTGGGTCGAAGTGCTCAACGGTGGAACATCATCGAACGTTGGATCAAGGTAGGCCTCTTTCTTATCTTTCACATTAGTTTATATAGCATACAATGGAATTGAGTTGATTTCTGCAGTCATACCTGTCTGTTGTGGTTTACCCTTGGCCATAGATATATTTTCCCTCATAACAGTGGGAGGACCTTAGGAATGTGAAAGGAGTCCATGAGAAGGACTTGTCATGGAAACAATTTTAGAAATAATTCAAGAGGAAATACCTGTCAAAAAAGTACTTTGATGGAAAGACCAAGGAATTCTATGAACTCAAGCTGGGACAACTCACCATAGATGATTATATCAACAAATTTCTCGAGTTGATGAGTTATGTGCCCTACATAAAGGATGAAATGTAAAGATGAAATGATTTATTAGTGGCTTACCTCAGTCCTATCGGGACAGAATTGAGTTTGATGAGCCAAAGACCTTAGAAGATACTATTTGAAAATCAAGGTATTGCTATGATCAATTTAAGAGTAAGACAGAATGTCGTGAAGACTGGAAGAAGAAAAAAAATTCAGGATTCAAGAAGAAAGGGTTTAAATCCTTGAAATTTAAGAACCCTGGTAAGAGCTCTAGGATGAGCCTTCCTGCCAAAAGTGTGTATCAACAAAATTTTCCATCCCAGAGTTCAGAGCATCTCCAAGTAAGACTGATAACACGAAGAGAGAAAACTTGAAATGTTGGGGTTGTGGAGAGGAACATTTGTTGAGGGACTGTCCGCATAGGAAACAGAACCCTAGGAGGGTCTACAACATCTAAGAGGCTACCACAGTCAATGATGTGGCTAGGAGCCTGCCACAAATTTATGCAGCCTTGGATAATAGACAAGTCGGCCACCAAGATTTAGTGGTGGAGATGGAAGGTATTATTACCAACAATCTTGTTTCCATTTTAACTGACCCTGGTTCTAACTTGAGTTATGTTGCCCCTCAAACTATTGAGAAATGTAAATTGAAACAAGTCAAACATGTTAAATAATGGTTGGTACAACTAGCCACTGGAACCAAAAGAAAAGTAACAGAGGTCATACCATCATGCCAATTTGTCATGAGTGGGTTTCCCACCCAAGAAAACCTAAACATACTTCCTCTAGGATCTTATGATCTACTGATTGGCATGGACTGGTTGGTTTCCCACAAAACCAAGTTGGACTGTTACAGTAAAACTTTGGAGTGTGAAAATGAAGAAGGAAGAAGGGTAACCCTACAAGGGATTCAAAAGAATGTCTCAGTGAGACAAATATCAACCATCCAAGTGAAGAATCATTGCAGAAAGTGATGCCCCTTGTATGCAATACAAGTACTAAACTCTATTGAGAATGACAAACCCAACCTAGAGAACCATCCCATATTAAGAGAATATAAATATGTATTCCCAGAAGAGGTACCTGGGCTACCTCCAAGAAGGGATATTGACTTTTCAATAGAACTTGTACCAGGAGTAGTCCCAATGTCTAGAACACCCTATAGAATGCGTACACCAGAGCTCATTGAGGTCAAACTACAGCTGAAGGAGATGTGGGACAAAGGTTACATACAGCCTAGTGTGTCTTCATGGGGATCCCCAGCCTTGTTTATGAAAAAGAAAGATGGCACACTCAGACTGTGCATAGATTATAGAAAACTCAATAAGATGACCATCAAGAATAAGTATCCCTTGCCAAGGATTGATGACTTGTTTGACCAAATAAGGGGTGCTACCATCTTCTCCAAGATTGACTTGAGGTATGGATACCATCAGGTCCTAATTAAAGATGAAGATATCCACAAGACGGACTTTAGGACAAGATATGGTCACTATGAATTTTTGGTGGTGCCATTTGGGCTTACCAATGCACCAACCACTTTCATGTGCTTAATGAATAACATATTCAGAAATTTCTTAGATATATTTGTGTTGGTTTTCATTGATGATATCCTAATCTATCCCAAGAATAGGGAAGAGCATGAATAACATCTCAAGCTAGTACTCCAAGTGCTAAGAGAACATCATATCTATCCTAAGCTTAGTAAGTGTGACTTTTTCCATAAACAAGATAGCTCAGGATAGACAAAAGATCTATGTAGACCTGAAAAGGACTCATAGAGATTTCAAAGCAGGGGATCATGTGTATCTCCGAGTTAGACCCAAGAGAATCTCCTTGAGGATGGGAGATTGTGCCAAGTTGGCACCTCGGTATTGTGAACCCTTTTAAGTTTTGGATATAGTGGGACCATTATCCTATCGGCTAGCACTCCCTCCCACAGTGAGGGTACATAATGTTTTCCATGTTTCTTTATTAAAGAAGTATGTACATGATTCTAATAATATTATTGACTAGTTTGTGATTCAGCTGGAACCCGAGGGATAGTTCTTGCCAGAACCTCAATGCATAATATACATGAAAGGAACCCCCACCCAGGAACAAAACCATTGCACAGGTAAAGATGCAGTGGAAACACTTTGGCCCAGATGAGGCTACGTGGGAAATGGAGGATGCCATGAGACATGCATATTAATTTTTGTTTACTTCTATACATACAAAACACATCGATAGATAGAACATCGAGGACAATGTTCCTTTAAGGCGGAGGGGATTGTAATACCCTTGTTTCCCCTAGTTTGTAAATATAACTATAACTGGCCAAGAGACTATGGCAAACTAAATGTGTGTGAATGTTTGACTTGATGAACCTTGTATAAAAGGGTCAATGTATGAATTTTTGTTATTAATAAGAATTTGAATATGTGTTGCATAATTGCTGAAAGGGGGAAAGTTTTCCAAGATAGACCATGGATTATATTAGAGAGATGGTGAGGGGAAACCAAGAATGGTTGAGATGACCCTCACCAGACTAGCTCCTACTGGGTGTAATTTCTCAATAGTCCTATGACCCGGAAATGAATTACCAGTCAGGTTGGTAGTTGGAAGGCCATCCTCAAGAGTTAATGAAGAGATGGGGTAGGGTACCCATCTATAAGGCTTCCAGGAATTGACCATGAATGAGGATTCAGACCCACACAACCTTGCTGAGGAAGGAAATAAAGGAGGTAATTCGAGGATAGAGACAGATCTGTAGGATAGCGAAGTAGATAAAAACACTCTCTCGATAAGAGCAGGGAGGATACCTCGACTCTGGAGTTGAGAGAAGAGATGAGAAGAAATATTTTTTTGGTTGTAAGAAGCCTGGGGCATGGTTTCGCTACAAGCTGATAAACAGGGCTAACAAGTGACTGAGGAAGTGCTCATGCAGATCTCCTTGCTTGGAGTAGATAAAATTGATTGCCAAGATCTTGTGGGAGGAGGAGAGTAACCTTCGTCCCTGACTATCATGGAGAAAAGAGAAAGAATCTCTCTCAGAGCACCATTGTCTAGCTCAGGGGTGGCCAGTGGTAAATCCGTCAGGAGTGACTGTTCCTATGGTTGGGAGGAAACATGCACCCCTTTCAGCAGTTGCTTCACATTTACTAGTTCTGATAAGTATTTCCGTACTCTGTGTAATATATTGGATGTGATGATGAAATGTTTGTGTTTATGGTTAAGTCTTGCAGTATTTAACCATTATTAGATAGGTTATTTTGCTTATGCAAACTGGTATACTTCATGGTTTTCAATTTATCTCAATTTTTTTGCTAGATAGTTATGAGAGGTGAGTCTGCAGGAGATATGGGGTAGGATTGATTGAAAACGTCTAAGTCCTGCCAACCCTGTGAAGTTTATCTTAGCGGGAATGTCAAGTTTGATTCTATGGGAGAAGGGTATTTGTCCTTTAGACCATTCACCCATCTGATCGAGGGGATCATGCCCATGTCCTTAACCCCTCTTCTACAGAAAGAATATTGCGCTTAACCCCTAATATTTTCCAAGAGACCCATCTGACCAATGTCCAGGAACCCTTCAATAGTCCGAAAGGAGCTAGCTCTTTCGGGACTTCGAGACTTGTAACTCTACAATCCTTGAAAATGGCCAAAGTCCTGAATCGACGAGGACCATCGATCTAGGGATTCAGTATGGATCTCTCTTAGTCGTTAGATTGGAAGTAGGAAGGTAAGCGTTAAGCACTTCAACGATGTCTTACTTCGAGAGAATAGGAGTGGTCTAGATCCGAAACTCCTAAATATCAAAGTCATGGAGTTAATCCAGGCTGTTGAAATTGGACAAAACATGTGTCCACAGATCCACAGTTATCTGAGAGTCTGGGTATTTAATGATTTAAGAGACGCGCAAGTTTCCCTCGAAGGTCTGTGAGCTAGAGTGAATCCTGGTCATAGATGCTAGGTATACGTGGCAAGTGATCCCATAGGTAATGAATATAGTGCCATTTTAAGAAGCAACATGAAGATTCCATTTCTAAAATAAACCTGTGGAATTGCAAATTCCAATTACCTAGGATGCTAAACCTAGTGACACATGAACATTTGTATTAATATTATGAAAGTTTCCTCATTCCTCTTCTTCGTACGGTTTATTGTCATGTGAGATGTTCAACGATGGAGACTATTACTGACATTTGAACTCTAGTATAGGCTACTAACACCAACTGTGTATTGATAAATATTAACCAACATTTGTATTTAAACTAGCAGATCCACAATTGAAGTGGATGATGAACGCCGAGAGGAATCACGATCAGTTAAACTATCCTAGAAAAACCAGTAAAAACTTTACATTTTACATTGAATTAAGGTAGGAGATTTACATTTTCAAGATATAAAAGCAAAAGCTTGACGTACACCTTGAAATGCCAGCATCAAAATGTCATCCCTCCATACTTGGAATTCCACCACCCAAATTTCACTCCTCCACACCTTTGACAATGTTATTCCACCATAGAAATGGCAGCCTGACATCCTCCACTGCTACATTAATCACAATCAAACGTATAATGGTTAAGGTTTATGGGTTATACGCATTAATGTTTAAGGGTTTAGTTCTTAACAGTCCAGAGATAGGATTTATTCAAGATAATGGTGTACGGTTTTAAGGCTTATAAGAGTTCAATGTTATAACAATTATTAGACTTATGTAGGTTATATGGGTTACAATTATGGTTTAGGGGATATATGGGTTTAAGGATTATCATTATTTTTGGCATTAAGTGTTAAGGGTTATAAGTGATTGTGGTTAGGAATCATAGGGGTTGTTGCTAAGGGCGATAAGAAGTAGGGATAATAGATTGTTAGGAGTTATGAGATAGGGGATAATAACTAGGTTTAATAAATTATTAGGAGTTATAAGATATGGTTTATTTGTTATTGAGCTATTATATAAGGGTAAAAAATTCGACGATATATGTTATAGTGTTCAATTAAGGATTATAAGAACTACAAGTTAAGGGTTATATGGATTATGGTTGATAAGGGTTATGGGTTAAGAGTTATAGGAGTTGGGGGAATATATGTTAGCCTAGGGTTGGTTTACAAATTAGAAGTAATATGGGTTAAATAGGGTTATATGGTTTATGCATAGTGGTGATAAGGGTTAGGGGTTATGGGCCTATGGGTTATAGTGTAGACAATAAACACGATTATAATGGTTATAGTTGTAAAACA
>SNQJ01S0109611.1:0-19190 GCA_010110895.2 Picea sitchensis
AGACATATTTTTACTTTCAACATTTCTTGCCACCCTAAATGCATTCTCCAATGATTTGGGTTCCCAAAGGCGAACCTCATGTTGAATGTTATCCTTTAAAGTTCCTATGAATACATAAATCAAGTGCTCATCTGGAATGTCTGTTACCTTTATATTCAATCTTTGGAAGTTCTCAATGTGCTAAAGAAGGTATTGCTCCTTGTATCCTCATAGTGCGCTATCATTTCTTCTGTGAAAAGTGTCCAAGTGATGAGTGATTTGCAAGAACAAAGCCATCGATACCATAAAAATTGATTGGGTTCTAAATATAAAGAAACATTTCATACCTTTTGTGTTTGTGGCACATTATGTAGATCAAAGAATTGCTCCATCTAAAGTATCCATGTAATTGGGTCCTTTCCATCAAACTTCCTCATATCGATCTTAGGAACTTGGTTTGTCTTCGACCCAAAGTTGGAGTTTCTCCATTATTGATTCACCTTCCTTGTGTCCTCATCATGAATTTCATGGGATACATTTTCACTTTCAGGTGTCCTCTCTATTAGGAAATTTTTCAATCCTTCCATGATCTCCCCTTTTAAACCCTCCATCATCTCTTGTAGTTCATCTTTTGTTACTGTCTTCTTTTGTAAATCATTTATGTTCCTACACATTTCTTCACCTTCATCAAGCGTCCATGTAGGATTTTCTAGAGGCTTATTTTGTGTAGAATTTCCCTTTTTGGGTGGCATGTTGGCCAAGCATCACTTTTGAACCTTGATTTTGAGGTGGTTCTGCTACACAATATTTCTTCTTCTTTATATCCAAAGTTTCGACCCTTATGGGTATGAAAATTTATTTTTTGTAGTTCTTTGATATTACTTCTCTTTAATGCCATAGGTCTGATCAAAATTGGATGTGCCAAGTGGAATTTACAGTAACCTCCCCACAACTTGCTGATTTTTGGCCTTTCCAGAAGATCTCACTTGTATAGCGTTCCCCGCACAAAATAATTGATATAAAATTCTGAAACTCGTACCATAAATACTATAGACATTTCACTATCCAATGAAACTAGTATCACTCAATTTGGATAATCTAGGAAGAAGTTATGATTGTTTTACATGGAACACCTTCTTGAGACTAGTCAATAGGACTAGTCAGATACCCTATATTCCATAGGGTGTATATACAAATTTAAGATGACCCAGAAGTTGAACGTCTTACCATATCTACCTTACTAATTTCTATGAATATCTTCCGGCGTTCAAGGTCTGAAACATTATAGAAAAAAAATTATAGTGAAAATTCCGCAATGAATTAGTTCAGGATGATTCCAGAACCCTATCTTGCATAGGATCTATCTACGAAATTATAAGGCCTCAAGAGATGAAATTTTAACCCAACGTACATTGATCCATATACTAAATATCCTCCAAGTTGTTCCTTCTAAAATGTTGTAGAAAAAAAGTTATAGCGAAAATGGAAAGGTGTCTCAGATGTAGTAGTGAAACCCCAAGACCTTGAGCTCTGATACCATATGTTAAGAACCAAATATCAATATAGCATAGAAAAACCTCAGAATAAGTACTCAACACCTTGAAAAAGAGATAAATTCAGATAATAAGCCTCTTTGAGGGGGAAACCTCCTTATGCCCACATAAATGTACAATTACAAGATGATTCCAAATGAAAATGTCTCCTTGGTATATATAGGAGACTAGAAGGTATAATTACAACTAATGGACTAGATAGGACATAAATAAAATAACATTACTAATGTAATATGCCCCAATTAAGGGGTAATGAGCCATTATTTAAGGCTTAACACTCCCCTTCATAAGTCCATCTGAAAAGTCTCAACACTTATATTATTTTGTGATCTTATCGGGTTCACAGGTTGGTAGACTCACGTACTCACAGACTAATTCATCTCACCTTCCCATCTCCATGGACCTTTCATGCTCCTAAGTCCACTTCCTACACGTTACATATGTGGACCTACCCAACATTTGTCACTTGGCTTGACATGTGGCACTCAAACCATGTCACCCTTCATTTACCCAAGACCATAACACCATGCCATGTGGCACTGTGGCCACCCTCCTCATGGACCCTCCACGTGGAATGACATGAAATACCCATCATCATTGATTCTTCAAATGACCTTCCAAGTTAGGACAATTTTCTTATGTGTATTGGGTGGGTGACATCATGATGTCACCTACCTTTTGACCTCCTCGAACAAATCCACCAAAATCGATAGACAAGATCTATTTTGGTTGTGCTTCAATGGATGGATGATATAACTTGTCACCATACCGATATATACTACGATGAAGAATGTTTATTGGAGTCTTTTCTTCAAAGTACCATATCCAATTCTACTCCAGTGTCCTTAAATTAGTCTGTATCTAATCTTTAATGATCCGAGTTTTTCTCTGAGGTTTTCCTGAGACTCTTAGGACCATCTAGAGGCTATAAAACCTACCTCTAACTGTTAATATTTTCTCAACACAATGTAAGGATGAGAAATTTGCGCCCAACGCACTATTTTAGTTGCTCAAGGCGTTTCTACCCCAAAATACCAATCTTTTACTCACTTAAGATTGTCCATACTTAACTTTTCTTGTAACAATATGGGTAATTACCCCACTTTTCATGTGTACAATTATTAATTCTACCTAGACAGTTGAATATATAAATAAAGTCATTGATAAGCATTTTCAAGGTATTACAACTACAACACTTTATTATTGAGCCAGTCTCATCGCCAATATGCTCAGATAATGGAAATTATGGAACCCATGACATAATTACCCATTTACATCACCTATACATTTTTTATAGAGAATATTACTAAACATTGTTAAGAATAACAATTATTTGTGACCAAAATTCATAGTATTTTGCACACTAATACTCAACACAAGATTTCATACATTATCAATCAACAATAATTAAACAATCACATAATGAACACTTTTCTAGAACAATTGAACCACCAAATGCATGCAGACCTATGACTTTCCTCCCAACCTTAGACATTGTTCCCCAAAAATTGAGAATAGGTCACTCCCGAGCTGGGCTTGAACTCCACTTGGGCAAGTAAAATCTATCCCAGGAGGTCTCTCAGTAGCAACAAAATCTCAATACAGGTGCCAAGTTCAACAACAATTATACAAAATCTACTTTCCTGACATGTCCCACCCAGGAAGTGTGTCCCATATGGATTCCCACTTCCCTTTCAGGACTCAGTGACAAGATGGATAGGAATAATTAGATTTGTGTGACGACAACTTGGCACCTCTAGGAATTAAATTCCATGCAATTCTCTCACCTAGAGAGAATGCACACAAGCATGACAACCCGCCTCTTCAACTTTACAATTCTCTCACCTAGAGAGAATGCACATAGGCCAGACAACCCACCTCTTCTACTTAACTCCCAATAATTCCCTTTCATCGCTTTTCCATAGAAGGGTAATTCTTGCAGCATCACATTCCACAACCGACATATGGTACCCAACCTCTTCCTCTTTTCTCGTCCCCTCTCTGAGTTTTATCGATCCCATTGTATTTGCATGTCAATAGAATTACACTTGTCACTCCATGTAACCCTATTTAACCCACTTGGTAATTCCTTTCCCCCCTCTTTGGACTTAGGATAACACAGTATACATGTATCCATAGATTAAAATTTTAAGAAAATATTATTAAAATATTGTCTTTTTCTTAATCCTCCTTAGGTTTATCCATTTTTTCCCAAGATTCTTAGCCTCATTTCCCACACTAGTGGAGTTTATCCCCCTTACCCTTATTGTCAGAATGGTTTGCATGCAATCATGTTTTCTTTCATTAATTTCCAAGTGAAAATACACAATACTAACCAAGCTCATTGGCCAAAAGATCTTCCTAGCTCACCAGCCTATGCGCATACTTGTAATTAGATTTCAAATGGGGTTTGGCTTAGGGGTATTACACTTAAAGAGACTGAGATCACATAAAACTTGAATGACTTGAATTTTTCTTGTGTTCAACACACTCAAGAATTATAGACTTTAGTTTCTTTCTACTTGGTATAGAGATTCATATTAATTGCTCCATATGAAATTTTGGGGGGGAAATGAGTTTGAAAATGTATGTATTTCTACTTACTCATCTCCTTAAAGGATTCACTATGTGTTCCAATTATCTCATTCTCCTTCATCCATGTAGTAAGAACTAATATGATAGTAATTGTGATTGTAATGATGGTAATGTGTTCCAATTATCTCATTCTCCTTCATCCATGGACATAGCCCAAGGATTGGGTGAACCCCATTAAAATAATGTGTTTCATGTGTCTGTTGATGTGATTAGTTGTGGATGTTATGTCTATGTATGATTAATATAGATTTGTTTAGCATATGATTGATGCACAATAATAATGAATGATTCAGTAGCTTGGTTACATCGTGATCTATATTTTATTGTTTTTGCACACTAGGGTTTAGGGTATTGAATGAATCTTGGATGGGTTAATGTTCCACAACTCTTCTAGTAAAAATAACTATTGTTAGATAATAGAAGTTGCGTAGAGGGTTTATTAACCAATAGAAAGGATGTTAAATAAGGATACTACACACAGGGTAAATAAGTATTAATGGTTATGGTGATGGCCTCCCATGCCCTCATCTCTGTAGAAACTTGGTTCATGCAACCCCAATAGATACCTCGAGTGAGACTTCACTTTCATGCAGGTGATGTCGAAAGGGCTGATTACTAAGGGTTTTGTTGGTTGAATAACTTGAACCTAGGGTATTATAATTGTGTCCCAACAAATGGTTCCATTTCCAAGACCCAAAATTTGTAATTGAGGGAATGTTTTGGAGACCGACTAAGAAGGATATCCTTGAATGGTTGGAAAGGAAGGAGGGATAATTTTCCCAAGGAGAGAATGAAAACCATGGGATCAACAATGAACAATGGTTTCAAAGGTATGTGTACACATATTTACATGATATTTTATTTGGTGAATTTCCGAATATTTTAGCTGAATGATTGGAAAAGTTAGTGGAGAATAATGGAAGATACCAAAGTGTAGCTCCAAGGAACTAGAACCCTGATTTGGTAAGACAATTGAATTATGTAATCAATACTACTTCTTGTGCAGTTGATTTTTGGTTGAATAGAATACTAGGGGGTTCTATTGTGGAATTTGCAATGGATTGTACCTAGTTGTATAATGTTGCAGAAAGGGATTTAATCAAGGGTCCACGCAAAAGGTTTTTGAAAGCATTGGGTACCTGGATAAAGATGTTGTTGTGAAAAAAATGTGTGATGACGATGGAATATTATTTCTAGGGGGCTTCATGCACATAGGGGAACTAGGGGATGACCGAGGGATAGTATGAAGGTAGGAAGGAATGAAGAAAGAACTAAATAAGGAAGGGAGGGACCAAGGATGCAGAGAACTGAAGAAAGTGTATCAAAAGAAGAAGACGAATTTAGAGTACTACGCAATAAACAAAGATACAAGAGGTTGACAATTGGGGCTTATAAAGGAGAGTTGCGCAGTGAGTATGAAAGGATAGAACACTGCACATTAGTCCAGATCGTAGAAATACCAGGCACAAAAGGAGAGGGAAAAGATCCTTAGTTCAGTCCTATAATAGAAGAGCCATTAAGTCCTATTGAGACTCGATCCTACATGGAACCCATGACCCCATGTGCATCACCTAGATCTGAGATAACATTTTAAGATTTGTCAAAAGAACTTATAGTTAGTAGAGGAAATCAAAATAGTGGTAGCCATATCGGTGGAAGAAATGTGTCAAATCATCATCATCCAACAACACTAGGGGGAGGTACTATGCAAAACACCATGGCAAGGGTAGACAATACATTGAGAATTCTTGAGTTCCAAGGAGTTGGGTCGAAGGACCCAAAACACCATCTATTTTTATGTCAGACAACTTGGGCTGCGAAGAATGTTCAAGATGAGGCCACAAATATTACATAGTTGGAAAAAACGTTTAGAAACCACACATTAGTCTGGTACATGAAACTGCAGTGTTCTACACCAGTAGGCCAAATGAGGACATTGGAAAAAAATTGTCAAGCATTATTGAAATAATTCAAGAAGTCAAAATCTAAATTAGAATACATTACAAAATTGAAGGAAATCAAACAAGTGAAGAATGAGTCAGTTTGGGACTATGATCGAATATTTAAGGATTTCATGGGTAGATTGACATTCCAAATGTTGTATCAACAACACAATGAATGGTTTATCACAAGACTATTACCACACATTCGTTTCTTGTTGATGCAATGAAAGGTTTTGTCGTAGCCTGAAACTTTGGAGATTACAATAAAGTTGGAAGCATCTGTCGTAGGGGATGGTGATGGGATGGCTCAAGTTTAGACACATCTATCTTCCTTGACAATCCAATTCATAGAGCTTACAAAAGGAAAGGAGAAGAGGGAAGAAGGCTGGTGTATCACATGTAGGAATTAAGGCCACCATAAGGACGAATTCCCAGCCTTTTCATAGTATTTGGCGACTGGAGCATCGATCTTGTTACCAAGAGGAGGGTACTATGAAATATGAAAGAAATGGGGACATCATCTGCATGATTGTCTACTACTACATAAATACTAGAGTACACCCCAGAATTTATTTTGTAACTTTTGCAATTCAGTTGGGCATGAGGAGAAGGACTATCACGCATTCGTCTTGATGAGAAAGTGCACTTCATATATGTATAGAATTTAGGAGGAAAATACTGCGACAAAAGGAGGCATTCCACAATATAACAATTAGAGAGGCTTTATTCTAGGAGTCTGAGGAGGATTAGGTAGAGGTTGCAGTAGAGGGGGTTTTGGCAGAGGAGGTACAAGACCAATGATCTTCTACAATTGTAATCATCCAGGACACTTATCCTGTGAGTGTCAAAATCCTTGTACAACCTACATGTATTGTAGAGCAATGGATCATGCGACAAAAAAAAATCTGCAACTACCTGCAAAGTGGCAGGAAAGAGGGTATCAAATCTAGAATCCTAATCAAAACATACAGAAGATATCAACAGAGAAGCGTGACGAAGGAACCAGAATAGTCATTGTCATGTGCGAAGGAGCTAGTACAGGCATGGATGCGATGAATAAGGGGATGCAGATTGAGCAATGGGTCAGGAAATCAGCAGGAACTATGACGACATTTGACCCACAACAAGAAAAAGAGACATAACAAAAAACAAGGAAGGAAATACTTGGACCAGATTGGATAGCATCAACATCATTTGCACCTCCTGTGGATAGCATGCCTTCAGTCTATGATCGTACTATCCCAGAAAGGTCACCTCAACAGATAAGTACTTTGAAAGAATTTCTAAATTTTTTTTTAGAATTGATGAAAGATGAAACTACGTTGAATACATTGTGTGGAATTATTTATCATTGTGTGCAAGAATGGGAAGTTCCTACCATGCAGAGGGTAGTGAATCAAGTACTGCGTAAAAGGAGGACAAGCGAAGAGTTCAAACTGAATGTGAAGATTGGGGAATATGACATGAACAATGTCATTTTAGACTTGGGTTTTGATGTAAATGTTTTATCGAAGCAAACATGGGAAATGATGGGGAAGCCTAAGTTGATTTTGTCTCCTATTGTAATACCCCATTTTTTATTCCCTATATTAAATAATGTGTTTTTTTAATTTATGAAAGGCCAGATTTCCCAAACAGTTAAAATAGGCGAGTGTGCCTAGGAAATGTAATGTTTTGATCATTATTAATAATAAAATACATTGTTGGCTGCTAGACAGACAAGGACAAGATTTATAGGGGGATATGATTCCATGAGAGAGGGGGCTTAAGGGGCTAAGTCTTTTATTATATTTTGTTTACCCATAATTGTTTTAATTGAGAGAAGTGGTTACATGAGGTTCTTGGGGAAGGTAATGTGGTTCTTGATTTCCAAGAAATATATATATACCCATCTTTGGGTTGTTTGGGGGTTCTCACCTTTCATTTTGTTCTCTCTCTCTCCATTCACTCTTTCACCCATTCATCATTCCTCATTCATTTTGATCTTGTCTTGGGAAAGAAAAACGAATTGTTGGAGAGGATCCATTGATTTGTTGAATGTAATGATTGTTGGTGTATTTAAACCATGAATTAATGCTTTCATGTCTAAGATGCATTGGCATGTGTTAAGTTTTTCTAACAGTTGTGAATCCTGAGAGTCCTGACATGGAGATTCTTGACCAGATTCTCTGGAGCCTTGGAAGGAGGTGGACAACCTAAGGGATTGTGTGGTAGAGAAGGGATTCCATTCTCTTGGTTTGTGCAAGTTGGATAGAATACAGTTGGTGTACTTTTGATTGTTGTGTGTGTTGAGAATCCTGCGAGAGCTTGAGTGTTGACTAGTTTGGGAGGATGAGTGACACCCTAGAACCATCCTTTTGGAATCATAGCCATGGCTCAGGGGTGACGTCGTTGTTGAGACTTGGAACAACATTGTCTATGGTTGGGTGGAACATCTGTGGTCTTCATCCAATTGGTGATTTGTTTCACTAAAGATAAGTGCTCTCTGCCATGGTTTCATTTACCTATATATTTATTTCTGTTGTGTATTAATTATTATCTTTGAGATTCATGTTTATAATGTGCATTCTTCCTGGTTATTGTTGTGTATGGAATTATATTCATTTATTTTATTTTGTAGCATGAATCTTGATCTCTGCATTTGAATATTTCATGCCTCTTTGTTAATTAAAAATCTATCAAAATTTGAAATCATTTCATAAGTGAGTTTTGAAGTAGCGTGGCGAGCCCGTGGGTGGTTGGGTATCTTACACATGTCCACTTAAGATTGGTGAACCAACATAATATAGTACCAATTGGTCGATTGTTAGGGGTACCTATGAATATAGATGGCGTTTGTGGCATAGAAGATTTCAAAATTATGGAGATCATGGATGATAGTCAACCATATCCAACCTTAATGAGACTTGAATGGGCCTTTGACAATGAGGATATTATTAATATGAAGAAAAGGGAAATTATTTTCGAAGTAGGGGACTTGAAGGTTAATGCACCATTGGATCCGACAAAAGGAAAGAGATACATAGAACCAACTAAAGGGAATGAAATTGATAACCTGTATAACATGACCGTGCGAATGGATGGCTGCGTTAATCCAATTTTTGATGGCGCACTAAGTTGGAGAAGAATTAGCTCATGTATGTTAGATTCATAGGAAGGTTTGGAACACTAGAAACAAAGGATTCATGAAGTATCAACTAGATGATGTGCCTACATTACTCGACCATTGTACTATATTGGTAAGAAGTTATGTGAGCCGCCCAAGTATGATTGTTTGAATGACATAGGCTCTTTTATAAAGGTGCTTGAATTGCAGATACCCGAACAACAAATATTGTTAGAATTAGATGTTTTATTGAAGGCCACTCTAGCCAGATGGTGGGCTTCACATAAAGAAGGAATAGAAGACTGGAAGCAGTGTAAAATATTAATGAAATTTAGATTTGGTACCGAGGTTGAGTATATTACGTAAAAGTATACACGATTTAGTGACCTAATAGATCATATTGCACAAAGTAGAAGGATATGGAGTTCGATACTACATAAGGATATGGAGTTCGATACTACATAAGGAATGGACACATAGGTTCATACATATATTGGATACGATCCCCAAGAATTGGTACCTAGAACTAGAACTGCACAGAGAAACAATGAACTGGGATGAGCTAACTCAAAGGTTTAAGATAACATTTACGTTTGAAAATGAATCATCATTAGTATATGTAGTTTTTCATTCCATTAGGAGAAATATTTTTTTAGTAGAAAGGCTGGTGGATGTAGCATCTATGTGTAGTGCGCATAGAGATTCTATGACGATTCATGAAATACTGGAATGTTATAATGTTGGTGAAGAATATCAGGATGAGGAAGATCTCAAAAATATACAAATACCTGAAACTAAGGGGGAACATGCAGTAAAAGGTCATTGCGTATGCATATCCATTAAGGACACGCAAGGTGAATATTGGGAAAAAAGCGAATCCAAAGTTTGCGCAGATAGGCGACTACTGGAATGATGAAACTATGGAAAAAATTGCAGACTTACTGTGCGAGTATCAGGATCTATTCCCAACTACATTTTCATAAATGAAATGGATCATTGGTGAGTTAGGAGAAATGAAGATCCCTTTGAAACTAGATGTTAAAATAGTAAGACAGAGACCCTACCGATTTAACCTGAAGTATAAGAGAAGGTAAAGGTGAGCTAGTAGTAGAATCAGAATGGATAATTCCAATGGTAGTACAAGATAAAAAAAACATGTGGAATCAAAATTTGTGTAGACTTAAGCAAGTTAAATGATGCATGTCTGCATGATCCATTCCCGAAACCTTTTAGATATGAAGTGATAGATAATGTAGGGGGGCATGAGGCCTACTCTTCCACGGATGGATTCTCATGATATCACCAAATAAATATTATACAGGAAGAAAGACATAATACTACCTTTGCGATAGAGTGGGGAAGCTACCAGTACATAGTGATGCCTTTTGGGCTGAAGAATGCACCTGCAATGTTTTCAAGAGTAGTTCTCGCAACCTTTAAGGAATTTGTTCACAAGTTCCTTGAAGTTTATTTAGATGATTGGACCATGTTTAGTCTATTAAAATATCATATACAAGTACTGAGATTAATGTTGGATAGGTGTAGACAATGTCAAATTTCATTGAATTTGAAAAAATGTACTTTTTTTGCACCTTTTGGAATTTTTTTGGGCCATGTAGTATGTAAGCAAGGCTTACTAGTGGATCCTTCCAAGATTGCAATTATTCTAGACTTACCACCACCTACATTAGTACTATAGTTAATAACAACACTAGGCCATACAAGATACTATCGGAATTTCATTAAAGTATATGCACGGATTACAACACCCATGGAGAATTTGTTGAAGAAAGAAGCTGAATTCTAGTGGAATGCAGACTTCCAGAAAGGTTTGGACACATTGAAGCATAAGTTAGTGACTACGCCAATTCTGATATTCCCAGATTGGAAGAAGTAATTCCATGTTCATGTGGATGTGTTGTCCGTAGCTTTGGGAGTAGTATGATCTCAACCAGGAGAAGGAGAGTTAGACCACCCAGTTTCATTTTCAAGTAAGAAGTTGTCAATAGAAGAAAAGAACTACACTACAACAAAACGAGAGGGGTTGGCAATGTTGTATGCATTGTGGAATTTTAAACACTATTTTTTGGGTTCTCATTTCAATATGTATACATAGCACTTTGCACTAAGATACTTAGTGAACAAGCCAATGTTCGGGAAGCGAATTTACAGATGGTTACTTTTGTTTCAAGAATATGACTTTGAAGTCATATTTAATCCAGGAAAATTGAATGCAGGACCAGATCACTTATCGCGCATTCTATCAGGAGAAGATGCAGGGGATTTAGATGATAGTTTACCAGATGTGCATTTATTTGTAGTTCAAATGGTGGATGATTACTTTGCAGACATTGTGAAATTCTTAAGTACATGAAAGGCTCCATCGAACATGACAGTGGCACAGAAGAAACAAATAATGGTTAAGGCAACGAACTATTAGCTAATTGCAGAAAAATTATATAAGATAGGTGCATATGGGATATTAAGATGATGTGTGTTAAAGCATGAAAGGATAATGATATTATCAAAATCACACAAAGGTATTGCAGGAGGACAATACACATATAAAGAAACAATGCAAAATATTTTGTGTGCAGGAATCTGGTTGCCCTCACTTCACAAGGATGCTAAATAATATTGTTAGACGTGATGTTTTTCAAAGGGTTGGAAAGCCATCCTGAAGGGATGAGATTCCTTTTCATCCACGGGTTACACTATAGGATTTTGATAAATAGGAAATATACTTCATTGGACTGATTCATCCACCATCTAGGAGGTCAAGAGCTAGGTATACAATCATTGCAAAAAAATGTTTGACTAGATGGGAAGAAGCAACATTGGTCAGGGACTGTAGCGCAAAGACTGCTACATGATTTTTGTTTGAGAATGTTGTTACAAGATTTGGTTGCCCAAACATTTTATTAAGTGATCAACAAACACACTTCCTGAATAAGTCGATTGCAACATTGACAGAGGAGTTTCAAATTCACCATCATAGGAGCACGATGTATCACTCTCATGCAAATGGGACAATAGAAGCATTCAATAAAATTTTAGAGAATGGTTTGAAAAATATTTGTAATTTAGAAATGGATAATTGGGACTTGAGGATCCCTACGCTATTATGGGCATATAGGCATACAAGTGAAACTTTGATAGGACATGCACAGTTTAGGTTGGTATATGGGAAATAAGAAGTAATTCCAATGGAATTTATTGTACCATTCTTGCGTGTTGCAGTGATTGTTGATCTTTCAGTCTCTGGTGTAGTAGAGGAAATATTGTCACGGTTGTTACAGCTCGAGGAAGACCGATTTGTCGCAGGATTCCATCAACAAGTCTAGAAGTCAAGAGAAAAGGCATGGCATGATAGGCATATTAAACAAAAAAAGTTTCAAGTGGGAGACTTAGTGTTGCTATATGATAAAAAATCCATGTAGCACCCAAGGAATTTTAGGATGCATTGGTTGGGACCATATGTGATCAAGTATGTGACAAAAGCCGGTGTGGTGTTGTTATAAATGTTGAATGGTGAAGTCTTGGGAGGACTGGTGAATGGGAGTTGGTTGAAACATTATAGGGATGGTTGACCATCCGCACACTAGTCTAACCTACACAAGAATCTATGTGCCATAATAGTGTATTATAGTAAGAAAAAGAAAAAGAAAATAAAAAGTGAAAAGAGAAAAACAAAAAAAAAATAGAAAGTTGAAGTCTTAGTCAAGGGTCAAGAAGTTAAGAGAGTTCAGAGAAAGAAATAAACAGAAGAATGTCACTGATGAGAATGAAGAGGAAGCAAGATACATATACAATAAGAGTAAGTGCATAGAAGAAGTGACGTATGCATTAATAAAGGATCACACAGAGGAAGTAAATTGCACGTAAGAGAAAATATGGTGCAATGAACGAACGAATAAGCTGAAAAAATTGCATAGAAGAAGAAGTCGACAGACAGTAAGGGAATTAAAGAGAAGAAATGACTGGAAAAAAGAAATAAGGATGAGACATCAGAGAAACCTGTAGTCATAAATGGAAAGCATTGGTGGATACCGTGATAGACTGGAAGATCAAGGTGAAAATACAATGAATGATTTGGCATTAATGCAACGTTAAAGCAAGTATTGATTGCACAACACTGGTGAATTAGACAGTTAATTCAACAACCAAGGTAAATGGATAGTTGTTGAAGGGGAAAAATGAGTCTCTAAGGGATTGATAGGCCAACATTATTATGATTTGGGAGTTTGAAGTAGGTAGAGAGACTCGAGATAAGTATTACAAATCCCAGAGAAATGCCACAGAGCCGAAGGAGCTATCACAAGTAGTAGTATTGCAGATATGGCACCACCAAAGCTGGTAACATTGGAAAAGAAGAGAGGGAGAACTAAAGAAGCAATGGTATTACCAGAAGTTGAGGAGACTTCGGGAGCATCCTCGTCAGAGCTGATATTTTCAAGGGAATACATTCCACCGAGGAAGGACAATGCCAAACTAGTCAAGTTAAAGAAGGGGGTTAGGTATGAATTGGTGACACCAGAAATACGAACTGGGGTAATCATTGATGAGGATATGCTTGGCAAGGTGCTGCAGCTAAAATACATGGACCATAACATCAAATATACAACGAAGTTCCCTGACCTTGCATTGAGTCACTACTTGGAGATGAAAATCAATGCAAAGATGTAGCTTCCCATATTCGCACCATGGGTATGGGCCAGAGGGTTGGAGCGAGATAACCTACTGAGCCTATTTGACATCCCACACTTTCATAGGAGGTAGGAGATGAACATATTTGTAAGCATGCTACTAAGATGTGTGCACGGTGGCTACTTGTGGTTAGACAAATTGATTTCTATAGACACGGACCTCATTGCGTGAATCACGAGATTACTGACACAAGGTAAAGATTCTACATTGTTGTTCATAGAAAGAAAGCATGAAAAGGCTCTATCAGAGGCCATGAAGGAGAAATTATAGAGAGTAAGAGGTGTGTGTAGGTTGGATGTGCCAAGTATATGTGATCTAATAGTACGATTTGTGACACAAAATTGGCATGCAAATTACTGAGAAAATTCAGGAAATACCCAGTGCTCGCAAGTGTGATAGTTGTCATCGAGAAGTGTGTAGAAGGGTTAATGATGATCTTGTTATTGGATAAATCAGTAAATGCGGACATGAACTAATCTCCCTAGATCCACCTGGATCTAGAACAAAATATGATAGGACATGATGCTTTCCCTAAGTTACAATCATTGATCTTACTACCAAAGAAGGAATTGATGACTTACCTTTAAGATCGCTTCCTTATATATTTGTTGTTCTCGCTTCGCTCTGGTGCTCTTGTGAAATCAAATCTGTAATGATAAAAACCAACCAAAGTGAAAGCAACAATGTAGATTCAATGAAAGCCCAAACATGTGATCAAGGAATCATGTAATAAAATGCTAATGATTTTATGGGAAAGAAGCATGCCACTGTATTATATAATGTGGAACAAAGATACAACCAGATGCCTTGATGTCGCCAGGTTCCTTCCAACAATCCCTTGCTTCCCACACACTTCTTGCTCCAAGGATTCTAAAACCATGGATCTGATAGCTACTCACAATCTATCTTGACAAAGCAAAGCTCAAAGCCAATCTAACCAAGCTAACAAGCTCAAGAAATTTCCAACCCAATCAAGCTAACTTTCTCCCTGATAGCTCCTCTCCTTTTATAATTTGAAGAGGATAAGGTAAGGAGGTTAGGATGATTCCATTAAATCATGAAAGCGAGTAAGATCCAAACTGTTCAGAGGCCACCTCACCATAGAAGATTCTCCTTGTAGAAGCATCGAGAAGATGCTCATTTTTCCCACGTACAGGAGGCCGCTGCACCCTAGCTATAATGTAGCCTACGGAAACTCCGCACCCTATCTATAGAGAAACCTATGGAAATCAAGCATTTACACAACTTGTGTATATAGAAACCTGCGAAAATCCTCCAAAATAGGGTTTTTACAAAGGAAAATACAACTTCTTCTCTCAGGGAAAGTTCTTCTTCCTTCTTTCTTCAGGAATTCAAGCTATTGATCCTTCTAAGGACAAAGGATAGGTTTACATCATTAATGGTCATAGGGATGACGAAAATAATGTGTAATAGAGAGCCCCCCAAAGTATGAAGTTAGAACAGAGTGATAGTTGAAATACTTTGTCGAGTGTGTGTAGGGAACAAGGAACAGTCAGTCGAAAACTTGCTAACAAACAAGGAAATGCAGTACAATAATATAGGATCACTGAGGTAGGAATTCCCATACTCAAAATACAAATGACTCAAAGCATAAATGCCGACATGCGAAGATCCATGTCAAGTAAGATAGGTCATGGCCACCAAATGTACATTGTGGATCCATGCCAATATGACTCAAATCTGAACATAGCCACCAAAAATACATTGTGGATCTATGCGTTAAAGACTCAAATTTGAACATAGCCACGAGACATACAATGTGGATCTATGCAACGTTACAAACTGAATATACTCTAATGCAACCTGAATCTGTGAGAAAAGATTCGAGGTCTTCATCTCCACCACTCTATAGTACGGATTTAACCATGCAAATACATCTGTTGAAGTCAAACATGGTAGAAACCACTTGATTACCGGTCATTAATGAATACCGTTAACAAGTGCAAGAGAAATCACCATTAATGTCAATGACTCCCAAGGTACTCTAATACAATCCAACGAATGTGAATCAATGATCTGAGGTCAAACACTCGGTGGAATCTCCCGATCAGGGGTCAATAATGAAAACCCAATGTCGAAAGCAAGGAAACCTGCCATTGAGGCATGCAAGTTCTAAGGTACCAATTTGTTTCTAAGTCTAATTCCTGGATAATGAGTTGAAGTCGATAGGAAAAGACTCGTCACAGGAGGGCCTTAATGTATCCCCCATCAATGACATGAAACGGGTAACAAGATTTGATGTAGATCAGAGTAATAAGTAATTCAGGACTAACTCAGGGATGTCCAACACAATAGAAGGCTTAAGGACTATAGAAATGGCTGACGCAATCGAAGGATTTTCAGGTTGAACTTATCTGTGAACATATTGATGACACGACAACTGTATTGGAAAAGACTAACTCAACAACAGGGATCACAGACCACTTTGTAATCTTATAAAGGAGTATGAATAAGAGACGAGTGTATTTTCCAACCTAGACACAAAGGGAGTGAACGGGTGTCATGTTCAAAGGTGACTCTTCCATGGAATATAGGTTTAGACACATTTCTATCCTAATTTCCCCCCCACCATTTCTGGCGAGTACCTCTTTATTTTTACGCAATCTTGAGGAGGATAACAAATGCTTGTAATGTAAGCTCATCCTTAGGATGAGTCCCTCAGAGTATGTTTAATGAACCCTAGGAAGGAGTGGTTCAGTCCCATATGGGCCTTTCGATGTTTGTTTAATGAGTCCAAAGAAAGAAAACTCAGGGGTTTTTCATGTTTAGAGATTTTGAAAAACACTTAAAGAGAACTCTCTTAGTTCCTTTTTCGTAAAATAGTTTGATGAGACCGAAAAAGAGATAAACTATTGCTCAACATGTGTGTTTTCTAATACTTTAACGAGAGTGAAAAGAACAAGATCTCTCTACTATCTTTTCATGTTTAGAGAGTCTAAAAGGAGCTTAAAGGGAACTCTAGGGGGTTCCTTTTTCGTATAACCTTTACGAGCCCAAAAAAGTGATAAAAGTTTACTCGGTTACATTCTCATTGATTTACGAGCACGAGAAAGAACAAAGACTAAGCTCGGTAACTTATTCTCATGTATTTACGAGCATGAGAAACAACAAAGACTAAGCTCGGGATTGTTTTCATTTTTACGCAAGCTTTAAAACAAAACAAAACTATGCTTGGGATAGATTTTATTTTTAAACAAGCTTAAAAACTAAACTAAACTATGCTTGGTCCTGGTTTCATTTTTACACAAGATTGAACCATAAAAGAGTGTTCTTGAGTTAGGTGGTTTCATTTTTAAACAAGCTTGAACCATAAAAAACTATGCTTGGACTTCTCAACGCATGGTTGGTGTAGCACACCCTTTCAGCTACCATGGCTTAATCGCTCTTAAAAGGAGACTTTAACACCACATGGTACATAACTCATATAGGTATTATATAATCCACATGCATTTAAACAAATAAACACATTCTACACAGAGTATTCATATGAGTTACTTCCATAATTGACAATCAATAGCGTTTCATACTAATTCATATACACAACGGAAATCATGATAACATAGACAGTAGAGTCATGCAAAAAACATGATTAAAACATAATCAGATACTTATCTTTTAACAATGGTAGAATACACCAACCAAGTGTAGGCCTTCCATGAACCTCCCAGCCTTAGACCACACTGCTCATTAGCGCAGCAGTGAGTCACCCCCGAGCTGGGACTAAGCTCCACCCCGAGACAAGGAATCCTAGGTTAGGCTGAGGTTACAGGGAAAACAACACACAGACACAGGAAGGGATTCTCTCCAAGGAACCACCCACACTCACTGCCCACAGACCCTCATTCCCCACATGCTTGTTCCACCCCAAGAGTATACACCTTCTTTGTCACCTGGACAGTCCTTTAGCTGCTAATATCCCTTGCCTTGGGTTACAGGAACAAGCCGGACTGGAAGTCTCCGGCTCCATGGAAGATACAAGGTTCCTTCCAGGAGTTCTCTCCTTCCTCTGCACACTCTCTCACCTGGAGGGAGTCGCTCCCAATTCCATCAACCTGTTCTTCAAACTTCAACCACCTCTCTCACCTGGAGAGAGTGTTGTACAAACTAGCCAACAAGTCAAACAGGATCAAACACTACACATCCACCACAATCAATGGGAAACCAGACACGAACACCCCAGGATAGCTCCAAATAGGTGCAACAACATAAACAAGCTTAGCAGGGAAGGGACACTTTCGTTTTCTCAATTTGGCAACACGAAATAGACTCACACTCTGGATTCTCAGGGATGCGTGACGAGTCGTCCACGCAGGGGTCAATGCAAACTCCCTAGTTTAGAACAGAGAAGCGAGTACCAGCTTTCTCGAACAAACACAGACTCTTTCCCGAAATCAACACAAGCTTCTCATTCCGGGAATACACACATGGGTTTTCTCAGAGCTAGACAGAGACTTTTTGAATCACAGGGACGCACGAAGGTTCTCTACAGGAGTCGGGTTGGTCGTACTACTCAGAGCTCATACCCCCTCAGGAAATCCCCTCAAATGAGAGAGTGAACCCTTCTCACGGCTCACCCTGGCCATTTTATCCGCATGTGTCAGGGTTGACACTTGTCACCCATGGAACTGCATGCGTTACAATAGCACGCATCACCCTTGTACGTCCTTCCTTGCCAAAAACTTAGGATAAAACATAAAATGCACATGTCTTTTTGGGATAATATTAAAATATTATTCCCAGGCTTAAGCCCCCTAGGCTTAGCACCCAGGCTCAATACTTAGCCCCTTTTTCCACCTTCCAGACCCTAATCCCTTGCCTTCTCTGTGGAAGCTCAATCCCCCTTCACTCATTCATCATGGTCGGTCTGCACCTGGCGGTGTTTACAATTTTATTAAATCTTTTTGTATATATACAAGTACAAAATTGTTAATGTTTATGCCATTATTATAGTTCTTTGCATTTCATAAGATAAGACCATAATAACAACAAGATCACTGAGAAATACACATTCACAAGAGACACAACATTTATCCTGGGAAACCCTCTAGAGGAAGAAAACCCAGCAAAAACTTCCTTATCATAAATGGCTTATACAATGTTCAAGAGATAACTCAAACCAATACAGAAAGTCCTCCCCAAGAGATGCGCCACCCTTCTTATCCTCTCTCCAACTTTTAATTGCAGCTTGCCTCATAAGAGAATGAGCAAGTGAGTTGTATGTAAGAAGTGAGGCGCTAGCCTCTTATTTATATCAACCTGGCACGTCTGAAAGGTCACCATCTGGCA
>SNQJ01S0109611.1:23428-44887 GCA_010110895.2 Picea sitchensis
GTATATATACAAGTACAAAATCAGGCCCTGGGCCTCCAACCCTTAGGCTCTCTGGCCTAACAATCACATAAGCCCACAGGCTTATACAAACTTGGCTCACCAACCTATAACACATATTTACAATTCATTTCATACATCAGATTTACAACTGGGCTTGGCCTTGGGGACATTACAGTTGGTGCTTAGCCCCCAGCTTAAGAAGCTAGAGACATAACTTCAACATGAAGTCCAATAGCTTAAAGCATTGCCCCCCAAGCTTCGTATCATCCAACAACACAAGCAGATGAAATGAAGCTTCAAATACTAGATGGAGGGCTTGAATCAAATAGAGAGGGGGAAATCTATTTCATTTTTTAATGAGCTTGACACAGAAACAAGAACTATGCTCATGAATCTAGGTTCAATCCCTAGACCTCTGTTCCATTTTTTAACGAGCTTGACACAGAGAAGTACAACTATGCTCGTAAACTTTGTTTCATTTTTTAATGAGGTTGCTATAGAGAAGTAAAAACTATCCTTAGCTGGTTTTAGTTTTTAATGAGCTTGAAATCAAAAAACCATGCTCAAGACTTCTTATTGATCACGGCTTCCAAGAGGACAGTGATCTGGAAGGACACCATGTCAAGGGACAAAACTCGGCCATGGCCTCCAAGAGATCTTCACTCGATGGAAGAAACACACTTTGGAAGGAACGCATGTCGAGGGACGCGATAGGGGTAAAGAGATCATGCTCTAAAATCCCAATAGAAGAGATCACCATGTCAACTACCTGATCTAAATCATCAGAAGCTAAAGTCATGAGAGACAATGCCACATAATTAACATGTGACAGAGGTGATACCGTTTGCGTATACGAACCGTTTAGGGAGGTAATCCAATCAGGACCGATGAATGAAAGTTGATCAATAGTCACAATTATTCCATCGTGAGGGAAAGATATCACACAAAAAAGAGTGGACATAATAGCTTTCATGGCATAGACATAATCCCGCCCAAGGAGTAAAGAGAAATCCAAGGGGTCTTGGACTACCATGATGTCAATAAAGACAGTTTTCCCTCCCAAAGTTATAGGAAAACGAGGAAGGGTCCCTAAAGGTTGACTAGTTCTTCTATTAAAAGCTAACAGGTTCTTCATAATTGGCACAAGCTGAGGACAACCCAAAGCCTGCCAAGCAATAGAGGACAAAATACTAACGAATGCACCTTCATCTATCAACGTCTGAGGAACGCCCTGACCACAAACCTGCACTGTAATATGGAAATGAATGTGAGAGGGAGGATGAGGTCCAGTTAGCACACCCCAATTAAAAAGGATGGCCTCATTACTCGGAGGGGGTTCCACAGGAGAAGGAGGAATACCCCTCGACATGGTAGAGTCTGTATCAATGAGAAAAAAGTGGGCAGCATCAGGTTTACTCTCTAGCGGGAGAGTAGGATCGACCGATGATGAAATCAGATCGATCACTTGAGTTTCATTCTCCAAGAGGAGAATGGGGTCAATGGGTGTAAAGGGATTGACCGCTTGGGTTGCACTCTCTAACGGGAGAAGGGGATTGAACAAGGATGGGATCAGAGTGACCACTTGGTCAACTGGTTCAACTAAGGACATGATCAGATTGACTACATGATCAATCGGATCAACCGACGAAGGGGCCAGATTGATCATTCCATCAACTACAGGTGGGTCGAGAGTAAGCTTATGATAAGCAGCTGGAAGTTGGGGCTTTGAAATAGTCATGTCTTCTAGTAATTTCTAGGCTTCGTTCATACCATGGAAAAGGTGAGTTAGATGACTCCCTTTGCATAACATACACGAGAACTTGACTCGACTTTTCTTCTTCGCAACGGTATCGTGACTAGTTTACAGGAGGTCATCAACATGTTGTTTAGAGGCTGACAACATGGGTTGGTGAGGGTGCGTAGACCATGCTTCTATAACCTTGGATAGACCAGGGAAATCCTTAAGAAGATGGCTACCCCTACAAATCCTACAAGGGTACTTGGGATTACGGGTTGTTTGGGTGATCTTGACACCATCAACACTCCCGACACGATCAACAGTAATTGGTTTCTATCCAACATTCTGGAAGTGGTTGGAATTTTAGATCCTTGTTTATTTTTCTTTATCTTATTCTTCCTTTTCTTCTTCTTCTTATTCATTGAGTTACTAGTTTCAAAGATTTCACTCGACGAAGAAGATGAAACGGAAGAAGACCTTGCAAGTGGAGAAGGTGAAGAAGATCTTACTATTGAAGAAGGCAAAGGATCAACATGAGGTTGATGTTCTTGGGGGGAAGTTCTTACAACATAATCACTAGCTGCATTCGGGATTACCTAAGTGGAAAACAACCATAGTGGTAATCCAATTGATCCAGACTGTAAAAATACAGAGTGAAAGACTCGCTAGAATGGTGGCAGCTTATCTCTGAGAAGAGATGTGACGGCTACTCACATCCGCAAGAAGATGATTACAATGAGGCTTTGAAGGCATTTTTACAATAAACAGGAATGCCAAAAACCCTATACATCCAAAAACCTAACCCTAGGAGATGAAGCACCAAAAGTCATCTGGGCCCCGTTTGGGTAAGTTAGTACATCAACTTCCCGGGGTCGTAACTTTTTCATACGATCTTCGTTTTAGATGTATGATATCTCGTTGGAAAGGTACCATCAAGGATATTCATTTTGGGGGATCAATCATGCCTTTGGCTATCATTGAGAACCTCGATCTCTAAAAACGTTCCTTTTGTCCCTCAAAATGGCCCCGGAAGTTAAAACTGCTAAAAGTAGTAAATTGTCAAAATTGTCAGAAAACTATTTTGAGCTAGTTGGAAAAGGTGGTCGGCCACCGATATCCACCTGTATCACCAATTGTGAGACCTGGAAGGATCAAAGTAGCGATGTGAGGAGGACCAATGTTCTTGTAATAAGGAAAAACAAAAGTTTCCCCTGGAACAGGGGTTCCTTCATTGGTCATTCCGAGAACGAACGCCACTAAATAAAGATCCAAACTAGATTATGCTAGGGAGAACAAATAACACATGCTAAAAATCTAGTAAGCAAGAAAGCAAACAAAACTTTATCACAATGAGCACACTAGTTGGGGATGAAATCCAACGTCGCGGGAACAAAGTAAGAAGGGGATGAGATAGAGCAGGTGGAAAAGTTACGTTGATGACCTGCTTAATGAACTCAAACCCTGGTGCAATCTCCCACACATAATCATGGGTATACCCTTCAAGGAGCCAGGGTGATTTTGGCCAACAATGATTCCAGGTACCGTGAAGACTTGCCCCTCCATAGTCACCTTGTGTAAAGACCCTAAGGTTACCAGTTACTACAGTGATGCCTGGGGAAACATTCAACAGTCCAATCCACATGCAAAGGCAGGTTATTTAGCTCGAAATAAAATTGAAAGGATTCCAGTGATCATTGTGGTTATACCTTCAAGCGACCACCATAATACGCGCAATCTCTACACCAAGATTTACAAAGCAGGGTGAGTAACTTTTCCAGTCTCAATGAAACCTCATGATAGAACCTTGTATGAGAAGGGATTCCCAGGACAAAATGTTGCAAATGGAATTTGACACTCCCTATCACAAGATACTATTGTGTGTTTTGTTCTTTGGAGAGTGTTTCTCATTGCCTATTCCCTAGTGGAGTCACCAATTTTGTTATTGGATAAATCGGTAAATGCGGACATGAACTAATCTCCCTAGATCCACCTGGATCTAGAACAAAACAGGACAAGACATGATGCTTTCCCTAATTTACAATCATTGATCTTACTACCAAAGAAGGAATTGATGACTTACCTTTAAGATTGCTTCCTTATATCTTTGTTGTCGCTACTTCGCTCCAATTCTCTTGTCAGATCAAATCTGCAATGACACAAACCAAACAAAGTGAAAGCAACAATGTAGATTCAATGAAAACCCAAACATGTGATCAAGGAGTCATGTAATAAAATGCTAATGATTTTATGGGAAAGAAACATGCCACTGTATTATATAATGTGGAAGAAATATACAACCAGATGCCTTGATGTCGTCAGGTTCCTTCCAACAGTCCCTTGCTTCCCCCACACTTCTTGCTGCAAGGATTCTGAAACCATGGATCTGATAGCTACTCACAATCTATCTTGACAAAGCAAAGATCAAAGCCAATCTAACCAAGCTAACAAGCTCAAGAAATTTCCAACCCAATCAAGCTCAAGCTAACTTTCTCCATGAGAGCTCCTCTCCTTTTATAAGTTGAAGAGGATAAGGTAAGGAGGTTAGGATGATCCCACTAAATCATGAAAGCGAGTAAGATCCAATCCGTTCGGAGGCCACCTCACCATAGAAGCTTATCCTTCTAGAAGCATCGAGAAGATGCTCGTTTTTCCCACGTACAGGAGGCCTTTGCACCCTAGCTATAGTGCAGCCTGCAGAAACTCTACACCCTAGCTATAGAGAAACCTATGGAAATCAGGTATTTCCGCACCCTGTGTATATAGCAACCTGCGGAAATCCTCCAAAATAGGGTTTTTACAAAGGAAAATGCAACGTCTTCTCTCAGGGAAAGTTCTTCTCCCTTCTTTCTTTAGGAATTCAGGCTATAGGTTTACATCATTAATGTTCATAGGGATGACGAAAATAATGTGTAACAGATCTGGGTGCCATTTTTACTAAACCCATTCTTGATAGGTTGTGCGGAAGCATAGGACAAAGGTATGGAACTATTCCTGGTTGTTTCTTTTGATCACGTTAGCAACATGGAAAGAACTAGAAGTGCGTAGTTTTTGGGTATTTGAGGAAAGTTGTGCTTGGCCTCCAAGTATGAAAACTTTTTTTACGCGATGCACAAGGGACAACAACTCAACAACAATATTGAATTCTATCTATATAAGGAAATGATCAGGAAAAGTATCTATGATACAGCACAGATTTCACCACATCTTGTAGAAACTTACAAACCGATTGTGGGGTTCATGATAGACCCTTGTTATATGTACATATAAGCAAAGAAATACCCGAGAGAGGAATGGGTCAAGAAAAAGTACCAAATAACAGAGGAGGACATAAAACTAATTATGAAGGACTGGGACACATACTGGAAGGTGCCCTCGGATGAACAAGAAACATAAACACATGATCCTGAAATTGAGGAAGTACCAAGCTTAGGGAACATCACAGGAGAGAAGAGCAAGGATGCAGATGCAAAGACAGAGCAGGGAAAATCAATGTCACACTGGAAGAAGCAGAAAGTGGACAAAGACATAAGTTCACTAACACTGATGGAAGATGACTTCGAGAGGTTTTGGGAACAAGTTAACGATATCATATACATGAAGAAATGATTGTGTTGGGCCAATTGATGCAAGCAACCAGGATAACAACTGTGCAACAAACAATTGAAGGACCAACAAAAAGCACAACAAAGCTAGAAGAGGAAAGACCGATAGTCCCTCATACAGTAGAGGTAACAAGGAAGCACAGATCAATTAAATTGACACCAAGGATGATTGTGTTTCCATCAACAAAAAAGTAGGAGCAAGCACGCGCACTAAGTCACTTTGACTTAGTCTTATCACATATACTCGGATAAATGTTGCAAGGGTTGCAGGTTATCATAGCACAAGAATTGAACTTGTGCGCAACCAAAACGTTTGATGAATTGGCTAAGGCCACAACAGAGATTGGCATCATGCACATTGACTACATCGGAGTTGAACGAGAAAGGGATGCAGCTGCGGAGAAGGAACAAGATGTAAAGAAAGAATTTGACAAATTTTTCCAAGAAATTATGGAGGTACCAATGGAGGTGGATACTCCATTAGAATATCAGGTAGCAAAGATCAGTGAAGCCATTCAGGGCTTCCGCACGAAAATTTTTGAGTTGGAAACACGAATGACACCAAGCACACCTCTAGAAAAAAGACACCAAAGGGAGAATACAGTAAGCACCACAATGGAAGGTCTCGGGACTTTGGAAGCAGACTGTGCTAAGTTGTATGAAGACAACACAAAAGTTTAGAATCAACTGTCATAAGATGCCAAATTACATAATATTGAACAAAATAATCAAACCATGCAGGGGAAGGCTCAAAAGATCAAGGAAACCATCAACAATTTTCCACTAGTCGAGAGGATGATGATAATGAAAGAGAGTAAGAAACTATACGTTGATGTGAACCAATTGAGGCTCGAACAACAAGCTTGCATGCAACAAATAGAGATGATGCGGGAAGAAGCATTAAATGTTACATAGGATATATCATAAGCACATTGCAGGATCAAACAAGCAGTGTAACAAGATGAAGAGAAAAGATACACTCATATCACTGCAAAATTAGTAGAAACAATTTTCTAAAATGAAACATAGGTTAAGGAGAAGATCGATATAGCAAAGGATACTTTAGAAAAATTCAAGGAGAAGTTGAAAAAGGCTTAGGTGGATCGAGACGAGCCACGGGTGAGTGTTGGGGGCCTGTTGGACATACATTTTGGATGAGAATATCTAAGTTTTAGGAACTGCGACGTAGCATAGGAAAGAGGAAAAGGCAGGACCGAAGCGTGCGACAAGGGTGCACAGTTCAGAGAAGTTCATAGAAGTTCAAGGCAGTTCATCACTAAAGCATGGAAAAGAAACAGTTTGGTGCTAAAGCAGGGAAAATAAGTAGTTCAACACTAAAGTAGAGAAAGAAGTTAATCGACGTTAAAGTAGGAAAAACAATTATGACTTGTTAGGGTTTTTGGGGGACAAGTTGTTATTAGGATTTTTAGCCCTAAATTTTATGTATAAATATGTAAAGGGTTGGGGAAGATGAAGTTGGCTGCTAGGAAGAGATTAGGCTGAGAGTAAGAGAGTAGGTTTCTCATGATTGACGAAGAGAGTTTATGCAAAGATAGGATTTCATTGCAGAGCAGCTAGGAAAGTTTGGGGTTTACAACATGTTGTATCTTTTTAAGCATAGTGTGTAGTCCTAAGATGATTATAGCTTGAAGACTAGTATAAGAAGCTATGCATTGTGGACATAGCCCAAAGATTGGGTGAACCATGTTAAAACATTGCGTTTTCTATGTTTGTTGATGTGATTAGTTGTGGATGTTATGCTTATGCATTATTAATATAGATATGTTTAGCATATGATTGATGTAAAATAATAATGAATGATTCAGTAGCTTTGTTTCTGCACACTAGGGTTTAGGGTATTGAATGAATCTTGGATGGGTTGATGTTGCACAACTGTTCTGGTAAAAATAATGATTGTTAGATAATAAAAGATGCGCAAAGGATTTTTTAACTGATAGAAAGGATTTTAAATAAGGATACTATGCACATGGCAAATAAGTATTAATGGTTATGTTGATGGCCTCTCATCCCCTCATCTCTACAGAAAATTGGTTCCTGCAACCCCAGTAGATACCTCGGGTGAGACTTCAGTTACATGCAGGTGATGCCAGAAGGGGAGTGTCTAAGCGTTTTGTTGGTTGAATAACTTGAACCTAGGGTCTTATAACTACATGGAAACAACCCCTATCCCCTACCCTTTTTGGCATTTACATTAACAAGTTAGAAGATTGGTTGGAAGCCATAGGCTGTGATGGACCAACTCATGCTAGTATAATAATCGTCCTTCTTCTCTATGCCGATGATATTGTTCTTTTGGAACGAAATACCTAGGACCTTAGTAAGCAGCTAAGAATCCTCAAGGAGAAAGATAAAAGGAGGGTGGAAAGCTTGTTATGGGCTTGGAAATAATTGTAAATTAATATACCTTTGGCCATGGGATAAGAAAAAAGATCCTATTTAAGACTCTTGTCACTCATGTTATCTTATATGAATGTGAAGTTTGGGGATGGGGTATCTCTCGAAATTCATGGAGAAAGATCAAGCATATCCAAAAGAATTTTATAACTTAAAATCTCAAAATTAAAGGCAATAAACCTTATCCTATTCTCCTCATAGAAGTGATCCATTCCCCCATTGAGAGCAGAAGTATGATTAGGTACTTAATGTGCAAGAACAAGATAAATAACATGGATGACAATAGGCTCTCCAAAATTGTTTCAGATTCTACCCAAAATCACCAACAATTCAAGCGGGGATGGCATAATGATGCAAGTCTAAATTTAAGGAGAATCTATGGTACGATGCATAATGATGCAAGTCTAAATTTAAGGAGAATCTATGGTGCGATAAAGAAGTAGAGGATAAAAAAAAATTAAGATGTTATAAGAAGGTGGTTAACCCTAATCTTGAAGATCAAAAGTATCTCTCTATTTTGACTAGGGTAAAGAAGAGAATCAATATTGCTAAAATAAGAACTAATTATCATGAGTTGCATGGTGAAACCGATCCCCAAAACACCATGTAAGAAAAGAATATGTCACCTTTGTAACATCAAGAGGGTTGAAGATGAAAAGCACCTTCTCTTAAGAGTGTCCTAAGTATACCCAAATTATATCTCAATTTCAAAATATTTGTCTCTTCATGCTTTTCAATTATTAAAATAACATTTATTTTAAAGAAATACAAGTAATCTTTTACTTTTGGATAGACCAATTTTAATCTAAATGGAAGTTAATCATTCTCATCGTAACATGTTTGTAATTTATTTTTTTAATATTATTTAAATAAAATTAATCTATAATAAAATATTTATATTTACATTTATATGGTTAATTCCATGAAAGGAAGATAGTGTTGATTGATTATTAATAAATATAAATGTTTTTATTAAATTATACTTATTTATTATTTTAATAATTTAAAATAATATTTATTTATTTATAATTTATTATAAAAGAAATATAATTGAATTTATTTATTCAAAATTTTAATATATAATATCATCTACATAACTATAAATATTCCAATAAACCATGAACCTAATATAATTAAATGAAACGGTAAGGATTAAGATAAATTACATAACTAAATTAAATAATAAAGCAAAAAAAATAGTTTACTATGTAAAATAGGGGATGCTATGAAGAGGGCGTCCATATCGATCAACATTCACGTGTGGATAGTTTTTTCATGTGGTTAGTGTTTGCTTATAAAATCGAGTTTAAATTATGTTCATTCATCTTGGTGGAGACAATTCAACGAATAATATCGCTTAAGTGTGAGAATTTAAAGGAAAGAATGGTGAAAAGTGAAAATACGTGAAGTACAATCATGGCATTTTTTGTTTTTTTAATTTTTGAAAGCTTTAAAACGAGGAAAAGGAATATGTTTGATTAACCAAGAAATCGGCCAAAGAGTCGGTGTCGGTGCTAGGAATGGTATGAAAGAAAATATATCATATGGAGTAACAACTCTATTTCATTAGAGGTTTCAATAATTTCATTGAAGATATTAAAAAAATAAAAGCAAAATCCAACATTATTTCTACCAGTGCACTTTATTGGTGCGCACTCATCTTGCCCACCTGACTGAGATTGGACATACTGTCACCCGACTCCATATCATCCGCTCGTGAACAAATAGGAGCGGTCTCCGAATATTCATAGTAGAAACCAGCATTATTCTCATGCTCATCTATAATAGCGTCTTTTATCTCTGCCACCACATCACTTATGCTGGGCCTACGGAATGGTTTAGCCTCAACACATCTCAACGCTACTTTCGCAACACGAGTGATTGATTTCATGTTGTAATTTGTACCCAACGTCGTGTCTACGATTTCTTCTATTTCTTCCCTGTTCACATACGGTGTCACCTGTAAATACGTCCAGGTATAATTATTTGTTAGTCACACATATAATTATTGTTTTGTTTCTGACAGAAGATGCAACTGAAAATCATTTTACGTTGTCTGTTTAATAGTAGTCATTACCCATCGAACGATATTAAATTCCTCTTCAGTGTTTTCATTTGTGGCTGCTCTGCCGCATATTATCTCGAACAAAACCACTCCAAAACTATATACATCACTCTTCTCAGTCAACTTGCGAGTTTGCCAATACCTGTAAAAACATCTGTGTGATTTAATTAAAATATTTCAGAAGAATACTTCAAAGAATCTGCAAGCTATATGTGTGATTTACTCTGGATCTAGGTATCCTGGCGTTCCTTTCACCATAGTACTCGCATGTGAAGCCTCCCCAACACTTGCCATCCTCGAGAGACCAAAATCGGCCAGTTTTGCATTCAAATTGCTGTCTAGAAGGATATTGGCAGCCTTAACATCCCTGTGAATTATCTTTGTGGTGCAACCAAAGTGCAAGAAATCAAGTCCTTCCAACAGAATTTGCAGGCGGATAACAAAAGAAACATGTAATCAATACCTTAGTACATAAAGTGAACGAGCTTTTGACAAATCTATATTGTTCATGAAGTTATTAAAGAGAAAAGGTTACCTTGTGCTGCATCTAAAGCTATTTTAAGCCTTGTTGTCCAATTTAGGTTGGAAAGTTCTGCGCTAGGACCTGGCAAATGTTTAGAATCAAATACACTGTTTTAACTATTGTGGCACCCAATCAATCAATGTTAGTCAGGATTATACTTACCATAAAGTCTGTCTCTTAGCGACCCTCCAGACATGTACTCATAGATAAGCATAAGCTCTCTTGGTCCATTACAGTAGCCCAGTAAAGTCACCAAGTTCTTATGCTGGACTTTAGAAAGGACATCGATCTGTTAATCAAGTGAATCCGCCGACATGATTTAGAAAGAAAACATCTGTACACGAATTTAACAAGAATATATATATATATATATATAATTCATGACTGGAGCTGAGCCAAACCATAACTGATAGATGCAGAAATGTAATTATATCACATGGTTTAAGAATCTCAGAATTACCTCATTACGGAACTGGTTAACTCCTTGTGGGGACAGAATCATGAGCTTTTTCACGGCTATATCTTGTCCGTCGGGCAACTTACCAAAGAACACCTCTCCAACGCCCCCTTGCCCAATCTTCTGAGAAAAGTCTTTTGTGGCTTCAATCATCACTTCTAGACTGAAGGCATCGGAGTCTGTTGGATTTGGTTCCATAATCATCGACTTGTCTGCAATCCAAGTAAATTTACAAAGAATGAAAGCACGTTCTTAATTACTTTTATATCTAGGAGACTCTCTCCACGTGTCATATCATAATATTCCGAAAGTTTAAGGTATTTCCTGACCTCCATTGAGATGCTGTTTTGCCTTGAATTGCTTCCAATATACTGCAATACCCACCAGCAAGATCATTATTACACCTCCACTTATAGTTATTCCGAGAACAACACCCTTTGTTGAATTATTTGTTGTCTCTGGATTTGGATCTGTACAATTCCCTCCCTCAGACGTACAGAGGTACTGGTTGCAGTAAGAGTATATCGACTTAATCCTTTTAGGTATAAAAGGATTAAGTCGATATAAGAAAACAGAAAACATTAAAGAAAACATTAAAGAAAATTCGTAATATAAGAATGGGAATTAGTGGTGAATACAAGAAATAACATAAAAGATAATGGATTACCTGAAATTGAACGAATCTAATCTAATCTTCTTGAATAGTTGCGCAGGAATTACACCGCTGAAATTATTGTTGTATATAAACCTGTGATAATGGTAAAAGGTAGTGTTATATGATATAAGTAATTAAAGTTCCTTTTAATTTCCAAGGCAAAAGAAGCCAATAGATACATACAACTCTGTGAGGTTTTCGAGTTCGGATAACCAGTCTGGAAGACTACCGCTCAGGTTGTTGTTTTGTAGATGTCTGCACAACAAACGAACTACATGCCTGAAGCTTTCTTTCCAGAAAACTGATCGATCTGGATATGGAATAAAAGAGGGAGGATTTATGTTTAGAAGAAATACTTACAATCTCTCCAACATGGTTAATCTGGAGAAATCTGGCAACGGACCGATCAGATAATTATTGTCCAGTGACCTGCTAATTTCAACACGAACAGATGAATGCTACTAGCAGTAAATTATTCGAAGACTAACTATGCTACCTTGGTAACCCGTGCTCTTAAACTCTAATTTACATAATTTCAGGTAAGAGGGAAGTCGTAACCCGCCAATAGTTTTAACATAGTATTAGGAATGCTGAACAAAATTGTTATACGATACCAGCAATTAGTTTCTTTCTAATTTGGCAAAAGAAATACGATATCAGACAAACGTACAACTCTTTAAGGTTGCGGAGTTCGGATAGCCAGTCTGGATACTACCGTTCAGACTGTTGTTCTGTAGATGCCTGAAAAATAAGCTCTGTAAGTGGCTGTTATTTCTGTGCGTAAAATGATGATAAATTCTGTTTTTTTGGTGAAAATCCATACTTTCAAAAACAGAATAAGAACAAAGTGAAAACTTAGTGGCTGTTATTTCTGTGTAAAATGATGATAAATTCTGTTTTTTTTGGGTGAAAATCCACAGTCTCAAAAACAAAATAAGAACAAAGTGAAAACTTTGTGTTGAGGAGAAACTTACAGTCTCTCCAACAAGGTTAAATTGGTAAAATTTGGCAGGGATCCGGTCAGATGATTATTTATTATCTAGTGATCTGCTAATTTCAACCTAATATATCAATGCCACTTTTAAAACAAATTATTCAAAGACAACCTTTGTTGCACCGTCAAACTAAATTCCGCTTACAATTTAACGAGTGCAGTCAACTTTTCAATATCCTCAGGTACCGATCCTGCAATATTCCTTCCCGACAGATTTCTGGCAACAATAGGATTATTGTAAGGTAACAACATTTGACCGTCAGTTTTCAATTTCATATAGAAGTAGTGAACACTAAACCAATCAAAGAATTAAACTGACATTTCGGAAATTCTTATGGCTGAAGATCCGTTAACACAGCCAATTCCATCCCACGGGACAACAAAACAAGGATCTGAAATCCATTCTTTTATGTCAAACCTGCTTTTGATAGCGTCAANAAACCAATCAAAGAATTAAACTGACATTTCGGAAATTCTTATGGCTGAAGATCCGTTAACACAGCCAATTCCATCCCACGGGACAACAAAACAAGGATCTGAAATCCATTCTTTTATGTCAAACCTGCTTTTGATAGCGTCAAGTGCTTCAACTGCAGTTCAAGAACTACTTGGTTAGACATTGAATTGAATATTAGTCATTTGAGTATGAGAAGTTTAGTCAGGGCACTTACTATCCTGTAAATATGTTGCCTGTTCCGTAAGATATATCAAGTAGAACTCAACAGCGTTGAGTAGAAGACGACGGATGGAGTTATTGGCGTCATTGAGTTTAAATTTGAATATATCTGTTTCACTGGATACGAATGCTCTCTCCACAGCATCATAATTTGGCACCAGGTTAATGGTTTCAGACCGTCTTTCCCCATTTATCGAGATGTAAAAAGATCTCGATACAGACTCATTTACCGTCTCGATATCTGCAAAATATAACAGCAACAATGATGTAACCCCAAGGGATGGACCTAGAGGCATTCCATTGGAAGACGGGTTCACAGCGCACGCCGTTTGCATTACAGCAGTTGGAGGAAGGTTTATGGTATTTTTGGTTGAAATGGACTCCTCCGAACTTAGAGGTTGTACACAAGCTTGAGGATATGGCTGCCATATGCGATCGAACTGATCTTGAGGATACCTGCTCATTTCACCATATCCATAAGCTTTTCAACTTTTATAAAAAAATCGCGAAAGAGAAGAAAATAGTTAGCTGAAATGGTATTATAAGTTTATAAGTTTTTTATTTCAAAAGATGAAGCTTGGAACACTATTCAAAATAGCCTTACTCATTATTTCTCACCACTATGATGAAAGTGGAAGAATACGAATTTATAACAGATCAGAAAGCCGATTGCAAAAAATCACTTCCAGCTCGTTTATGACTTAAAACATGTGAAGTTCAAAATGTTCACCTAACCGGGGAAATTCCACCCATATCTATTCTGTGTGTCTTTTGCAAAATTACTCCCGTCTTCGCGGCCTGTCCATACATGCCATCTCGCAGGGTCCTCAATTCGATAGCATTGATAAAAGGATCATTGGCGTCCGATATTCTGATCAAGCAAATGTACAGCACACTGCCAGAAGAAACCACGATCTCTTCAAAACTAGTTGCATCTCCATTCATGATTGACACGTTTCCATTAAACAACATACCCCGCGTCTCAAAAGATATTAAGAAATTGTTGGGGATGTTTTGGAATCCAGTGTAATTTCCAAGGGCAAACCATACTCTGAAGAGGTAAGGCACGTTGGGGGTTACAGGCAAATGATAGCAAGACTTGTTGAGGGGCTTTGGGAAGAAGCGTACGCTATGCAAATAAAAAGCGGAGGTTTGTTGAGAGGCGTCCCCTATATCTGCTGTGTGACCGACCTCTATGTAATTATCATCAGTCTCCCATGTTATTTTGTTTTCATCAGTGTGATTTTCTTTTCCTCCGCAGTTGATACTGACAAATCCTGCTATCCCGAAATTCAATTAATAAGAACATGAGTGATAAAAAAACTAAGATTTCAACTTATTTTAAAAAGTAGAAAAAACAGAAAAATTCTCGAACATTCTAGCTCGCCGCTAAGAGCGTCTGATGTTTTAGAATGTTATCTTGATGAATACCTGGTTGAGCAATAACATTAACAGGCAATAAAGTTAACATCACGCAGATAGCCATCCAAACGGACCATTTGCCAAAACTGATATATTCCATTGCTGCAACAAAATTTAAGCAGTCCCACCGCTTTCTAACAACGAAGGCAGTGTTGCAACCAGACCAGACATCGAACGGAAGTTAATATCAAATAAAAGGTATGTTCGCAGCCTTTGAAACTTCCACCGACTTTCATGACTCGATACCAGTACGGAGAAGCGTTAAAACATTTTTTTAGTAAAGTGAATTTCATATTTATACGAGTATTTGATTCTGACCCCAAGGTATAATAGGAATTGGGCCCAAAACAACAAACATATTATAGTTATCATAATTAAGGACACATCGGTAATTCCCCACGTTCAATTTCAACTTTCATTTATTTGAAAAGCCGCCATAACATGTCTCACAGATCACTTCTACCCCGAAATAAAAGGCAGCACAGACTAGCATCCATTTTAGTCGGCCCGTGCTTTCATATAAAGGTTTAACACAATATAGTTTTCAATATAAAATTTTCAATATTGTAGAGTTATTTTATTTTAAAATGAATTTATTAATTATGGGAAACAATATAAAATTTTCAAGAGTTATTAGTCCTTACTTTAGGCATAGAGGGACTATAGTGATCGATAATTAGTTGACTACATATTAGTTAGTGATCGATAATTAGTTGACTACATATTAGTTTGTCTTTTGACCCTAAATATTTGCACAATACCTATTATTGGAGATATGGAATTAAAAGCATATATTTTTATATAATAAAAAGTACCATATATGTATTGATCTCATTGGATAAGAGATTGGAGGTCTTATTGTCGGCTTAGCTATTCCCAATGTTTTATATGACAACATATCCAAACTTTTTCTCTTATACAGTATTTTTTAATCATATATTTTTCCTCTATATTGCTTGAAGGTGGATTAATGCTAGCATTAGTTCGAATGTTTGTATTAGCATTTTCTGCTAGTTGAATATATCCATAAGTTTTGATATGTACTAAGCATATTGAAATGTTTTGATATCCAAGCTTTATAGTGATTGAGAATTCCAAAGTTTATGGCGTCTTTGTCGGATGTATTTTTGTTGAAAGGTATTGACACTTATTTCGAGATGCCTCAATAGGCCTAACAACTTAAATGTTTACATGACGTGACGTTCTCCAACAGCCCTGACAACTTAAATGTTTGCATACCACAAGGTCCTTAAACAGCCTAACAACCTTTAATGTTTATGTAAATATGCTTCTCAGAGTACATTTTTCGTCGAAATTTTCTATACAGTTATAGTGAATTTGCAAAGTCTTGTTTATCCACCGACAGTTCAATAGCCATAGTATGTTTTCGTAATCGTTGAAGCTACATACATTGTTTATTGGTTCGGTGAGTGTTTCTTCTTGGCTAGTGTGTCAGTTGTTGCTTGTTTTGCTCACGATTCGACCTGCGCTTCTGTATTTCATCATTTCAGAGTAAGTTTCGATGCCATATTTTCATTTTGAATTCCTTGTTTGATGTTCAGTGTTTGCAGTCTGCAAGTAAGAATGTTTTCTTATTTGTAGTCGCATGCTCCTCGTATGTTTTTGGTTCCTTCTGTGCTTGGGTTGCAGTTTCGTAATCGTTGGAGATACATATGTTGTTTACTTCCTCAGTGGTTCTTGTTGGTTCGTTGGTTTGTGGGTTGTTGGTTCTGTTTGTTTGGCTCGGGTTTGCGCTTTGGGGCCCTCGGGGTGAAGTTCGGCCTGTTCGTGCTTTCTTGCTGGTTTGGTGCTTGCTCTTTTCTTTTGTTTGATTCGTCCTTGCAGGGTTAGGGTCTAGTGGCGATGGTTGGAGCTCTTTTTTTTTTTTTGGATTATTGTTTTTTTTGGGGGCGCTTCACGGTGTTCAGCCCCTGCACGTAGGAGTCGACATGCAGCTGTGTTATTTTCCCTATCTGTCGAGCCCAATATCTGTTATTCTATGAGATTTTGCTGGTGCTTCAGTGCTGGCATGAAAGAAAATAGTTGCATGCAAAATTGTTCGAGGATTACATGTGAAATTGTAATATCCGTTGTTTTTTTGTTGGAATAAAGCATATGTATGCATGCTACATTTATAAACCATGTATGGTCAGATGTGCCGATATGACATTACATGTTCTTTCTTCTCTACATAGACTGGTGTGCACACGATACACTTTGTGTTGTGCTTGAGATATGATATGTGCAACAAAGTTTCTACAAGATTATATTTGAATGTCTAGAAGCATCTTTGGGTAGTTTGCCACAGAAAACCGAAAACTTGTATCGTGGGCACAACAGTCTGTGTAGAGGATAAATAAGATGTATTTCCATCGGTGGAAGCATATCTGGCTAAATTGCCATGGAAAACCAGAAATCATTTAGCTACGGCCATGCAATTGCGTGATATTTTGTTCCTTGTAATATATTTTGGCCAGGGAAGAAAAAATTACACGTTTACAACCATGGATAGAAAATCCCAAAGGTTCATGTTTCTTCCTTTCTAGACTATTCCTTCAGTCTGTTTTAGTGTATGTACATATTGCGTGTTCTCTAGTGAATACTAGCTTCCATTGATGTTCATTGTATTTTGTGTGTTCCCACATTCAAACAAACATAATAGCTGGAGAAAACGAGGGAGTCTCCACTGCATCGGTTGAAGAGGATATAGAAAGGTGCATGCTTGTACTATTGTTTCATATTGCATTGTTTTGTATTTGATTTATGGTCTATACATGTGTTCAACTAGTTTATTATATGTACATGTTGTGTGCCTTCCTACATGGTAAGTTATCTTCGTTACCTGCATACTAACCTGCTTCCCTCACCGTGTTTTCATTGCATTGCTACATTTAAACAAATATAATAGCTGGAGATGACGATGAGCTCTTTCGCGGGTAAATAACCCTCTTTCTCTTTATTTTACATGTTTGTCTTCATTATAAGTTATCTTCAATACATGCCTTCCTACATACTAAGCTAGTTCATGTCCATTGTGTTTTCGCTGCATTGCTACATTTAAACAAACATAATGGTTGGATAGGACGATGTACTCTTTTGTGGGTAAATAGACCTGTTTCTCTTTCTTTTAGATGTCTGTCTTCATACTAACTTGGCTGCATGTGCATTGCATATTCGATGTTGCTGCCTTGGAAAAAACAGGTTGCTTGGACATGAAGATGAATTGTTCTATGCAACAGTAGAGGGTTTTGTGGTACAAACTTCTAAAAGGTATACCAAGTGTATAGGTAAATTAAATATACAAACCATGTGGGGGCATATAATATTAGACTTGAAAATGATGACTTGGCAGTAATGAGCCTTTCTGCCCTCCCTATTTCTACTTTTTCCATTTTCTATTATCCCTTTTGTTTTCTAATTCAACTTCTTAGTGTGATTTCCGAAAATTCCTTCATGTGTCGGTTGGCGAACCAACGGATTCAGATATGTGGTTGTTCTTCTACCTTATTCCATAGTTACCCACTTTCTCAATTGCGGGTGCTAGGCTAGCAGGTTGAAGATTGCTCCCTTGGCTTCAGGGGGTCTACAATATATAGATTGGCCATGGTGCCCCACGCCCACACCTTGTTTACTGTTAAACATTTCTCTAGTTAAAAAAAATAGATGCATAGAGTTTTAGGGTTATTTAGTTCTTCTGATGCATAATATACAATGCATATGCTTGTTTAGTTCTCATGTTCATCTGCACATGATTGCATCAGAAAAATTTGGACTAGTGACATGCGCATGAGCAGTCAGTCATCCCAGACATCAACAGACCAATAAGGCCAAAGATAAAGATGCATATGCTCTGCTCTTACTATGTTTACTAAACAAATATCATGTGGTATATATTTATCTATGGCATGGAAGATATGTTGATGTTATCTGCAATACATGGTTTGCAGCTTGCAAGAAATATCAACAAGTACAAGCGAGACACCAAACGTGTTGCATGTTACGCAGACTAAGAGGTGTGGTTGCAAAAATCTGGTTCCATAGTTCATTATAGCTATGCGTGTACTTGTAGATTTATGGGAGTGAAAGAAGAATACACACAAAAAAAATGCACTACCATTCACGTTAGTTTTCCTGTTCAAAAAATGTTATCAGGTCTAGAGTTGTGACATCAAAAGTACTGTCAATAGAGGACTTGAACAGTCGTCGATATATAAAAGTGTTCACCGGGAACATTATGGTTGTCTATAGCACTGTAACACCCTGTTTCCCCCAGCTTGTAAATATAAATGGACTGACCGAGAACTATGGAAAACTCATAAATGTGAGTATGTGATGTAAATGGACCTTGAGGAAGAGGTCAATGAATGTGAATGATATTTTGAATTTATTGCAGGACTGCTGAGAGGGGATGTGCAGAAAAAGAGACCACGATGGCGGTGGAAGGCCCCTAAAAAGGTGGCGTAATTTCTACCGAGAATTAAATACCGTATTTGGACTCCACTGGCCCGGAGAACCAAAAGCGGCTCGCTGGCCCTGAAATTTAATGCCTCGCAGGCTGGTAGGCGGATGACTTGATGAGGGATGGGATGGTGAACCGCCCATCCGTAGAGTCATCAAGCCTGATCAGTGCGAGGGTAATCGTGCCACACACAACCTCGTGAGAGGATAAGGCGTATGGAAGAAGCGATTGAGAGGGCAGACATGAGGGGAACTCTGGCATTACGCAGAGTGAGTGATAGCAGAGAGGAAGGATTGCAACCTTCGCTCCTGGTCACTGAAAGACAGAGAGACGCAGTCTCAGAGCATCGTGGTCTCAGCTCGGGGGTGGCTAGTGGTAAATCCGTTGGGAGTCGCTGAGCCTACGGTTGGGTGGAAACGAGCACCCCTCTCAATAGTTGCACCCACTTCTGGTGTTATTTCTGATAAGTGTTTTACATATTGCATCTTGAAATTCATAGACTGGTATATATATATATGCTCATAAAACTGTGAAATTGTGAATGATTTCAGTGTGAGAATGTTTGTGCAGTGTTTGACAAGAATGAATATATATATGCTTATAATAGAAAGGCCCCGCGTGGCTTATGTTGATAAATGGATTTAATTGTGCATGAGCTAAACCAAGTCAGACTTCCAGCCCATCCTCGGGAATTTGTTTTCCTTTGACTGTTTCCAGGAATGCCCCGGGATAGACCTCTTCACAGAGATTCCCTCCTTGGAAAGGTCTTCCAAGAACCTGGAAAAAGGACTTGAATGGGCAAGTCGTAATAACCCTGTATGAAGAGGAATGACCCTCTTAAGGTTCCGAGGTAGCAGCGTAGGGATAAGTAACGATTCAACGGATGAGATCCTGTCAGAAGACTCATGGTCATTCATGAACATCAGATTGACAGAAGTAGTGGGAGCGTCATACCCCTCACTCCTTTTCCCTCTATCTTCGTGAATAGCGAGGAAATCGGGATCGTAGGTTCCCCAAGGTCCACGAGAACATTTGGACCGTTGATCTTTCCACATCCATGAAGTAGTGGGAGAATGCACAAGGTGGGACAATCTGAGCCATTGGATCTCATTCAGAGATCCCGTCAGCCATTAGATCGGGTTAAGATGCTCAGAGTTTAGTCTCTGGAGTGTACGCAGGAAGAACGGATCTAGACCGTTAGATCTTGGTCCTTTTACCTGTCAGCCGTCGAATCGGATCGGAACAGTCCGAGGGTTACCATCGGGAGTCCAGCCATCGGCATATCAGAATTCTCAAGGACAAGAAAATCGAGACACATCAAGTCTCGAAACACCGGGAAGATCTGGACCATCTGTTTGAGGATACACGTGGTGAAGATCGAGGTTTATTATCGGGAGTCGAGATATCAACCTTTCCGTGGACAGGAGATCGGGGAAGTCTGAAGTAAAAACCACGGTAAACTCTGAGCCATCCGTTTGAGGAGACAGGTGTCAAAAATCCGTGGAGAGTCGAGATATTCGGCATCGGGAAATCGGAGTTCTCGAGGCCGTGAGAATTGGGACATCACAAGTCTCGAAATCCTAGAGAGATCTGGACTGTCCATCAGAGGAGTACACATGGTAGCGATCGACGTCGTCGAGGAAAGTCCCGATGGGAAGTTGTTGATCGACGTTTGTGTCATTGGGATATCGGGAATCCTGGTGACAATTTACTCATTCATTTTGGAATCACGATGCTCAAAACCCCGATGAGTGGGAGCCAGCTGTCAGCATAGCGGGAAGTCGGGAATCGAAGGATCAGGAATCTCATGAGCCAATGCATTTTGGCATTGAAAACCCCATAGCCCTGATGAGGGATAAGACTGTGGTCACGGGGATCGTGGTCATGTGAGCCAAGAGCCTAGCCAGGAGAGCTAGCGTGTAAAGGGCGCATTGGGATTCGAGGAATCGCGAGTCCTGGGGATGTTTTCATTTCGAAACTGGAAAGTCTGAAACCCCGACGGGGGACAAGGCTATGGTCTTGTGAGATAGAGGTCACATGGACCAAGAGCTTAGCCGGGAGGGCTAGTAAAAATTGGAGCGCGTCGAAAATTTGAAGTCCAAACCCCGAAAGAAGAATAAGGCTGCGGTCCTATGACAACGATCACATGGACCAGAAGGCGTGGCCAAGAGGGGCTAAAGCTAGAAGAGAGCTTATCGAAGATTTGGGAGCTCTATTATCGAGAGTCCGGATTTTTCGTGACGGTAAACCCCGATGAACGGGAGAGATTCTGTCGGGTAATCTTAGGGTCTGTGATGACCGTTAGATGTGGAAACAAGACGTTGAATTAAACCAGGACGTGGTTATGCTTTAGAATAAGCAGCAGATAGATCTGGATGGCTAGAGTCCACCCGCCCAGATCTACGGCTAAGGTTCCATTTTGGAGCCCCCTTGCCATTCTGCCTTTAATGGGG
>SNQJ01S0109613.1:0-12108 GCA_010110895.2 Picea sitchensis
ACAGTGCGCAGCTACCTTTGAAACAAAAGACTTCCCTGGGTTGATAATTTATGTTTCACTTGGTTGTTTAAAAATTAATTAAGCAATTATAGTGACCAACACTTATGAGACCAGAACTCTACTCTTGAATTCTTTGATCTTTCTCTTGCACACACTCATGCATTCTCTGTTGCACGCAATACCCACAGGAAGGTTCTCGACCTATCCTCTTCCTTCTGTCAGAAGGAGCTCGGGTCAATCCAACAAACGAGGTGGTGGTACTCTTTGTACCTTTGGCTGACAATTTTTGTTGTCCTAGCCAGGTCTTCCATACTTCCATTCATTGAGGGTGGTTGGTTGTTCAACTACCAACCCCCTTCTCATTAACTGATTTGCTTCAGCTACAATCTAGAGGAATAATGACTATTTCCTCCACATCATTCATCAAGTTGGCTTGGAGTCTTTACACATAATCCCCTTTTCTGCTCCCTCACTAATCCCTCTCATGGTATCATGGCAAGTACTTTTAAGACTTCACCCATCAGTCAATTGTTTGACATTTTCCAATTAAACAATAATACAATTACAATATTTTCCATGGCACGACATCATGATTAATTACAAATAATCAGGGGTTTAGAAATGGGGTGTTACATCTATGCATTAAAGGTGGCATGTGTGAGGATGTTGTAATGGTGATGCACATTACATCTCACCTTCGACTAAATAGAATACACTACTTTGTTGAATTGACATGTATCTTAGAATTCTTGGAACATGGGAGCATGCATATATGTTGACATAAATCATGATTTTAGGGGATGGTTTGGAAAAAAAAAGTTCCCTTCTTTTTCTTAGAGTTCATTCGTTCAATATAGAGGCCCTATTGGCGAGGGTGTTCTCTTGTCGATTTACGACCCTTAAAACATGGAAAAACTTGATATCTTCAAATCGAAAAAACTCATCTTTTATTCTATCTATGAGATGAACCAACTTACTACTAGAAAATGTTTTCTTATTGTTCATTAGATTAATTATTATGGATGAATACCTAATAACTATCAAAGTCTTCATACTCCTTGCATTTATAGATAATAGTCCTTAAAAAAGAGCATATACCTTTGCATGATTGTTTGTCATTGTCCCTAGACCCCATTCATAATTCAGTTCTTATTTCATCTAGAAATCAAGAATGACCCCATTCATAGTTCAGTTCTTATTTCCTCTAGAAATCAAGAATGACCCATTCATAGTTCAGTTCTTATTTCCTCTAGAAATCAAGAATGACCCATTCATAGTTCAGTGCTTATTTCCTCTAGAAATCAAGAATGATCTCCCGCACCTATCATCCCTTTTAACATAAAAATACATAAAAATCCACAATTAAATATATTAACACTACAATTAAGTAAGGATATATCAAAGCATTTGTGTCACACCATTAATTTGCAACTCTAAACAATGAAAACATTGACCATTGTGATGTGGATCTCATACTAGTAAAATTTGCATTATTCGATACTTATGATAGAATCTAAAATGCATATGTAGAATGGTAAAAATTAAAAACATAAAGTAATAAAATTTAAAAAATTAACGAGTAAGATAAATTTATTGTATGGGTGGATTGTGTTTTAGTTTCATGGAATAGTATAGTTGGTGAAAACACTTTTTCGGTAGGGAGTAAACTTTTTTCCGCGTTGGTTGGACACGATCCGGGTTGGTTCTGAAAATATCTCGATTGTTTTTTTCTGCGTTTCTCTCTTAGGGTCGTGGCATTCTTTGGCGTTCTGTGCTTTGGCTGGTTAGACACGGTCCGCGTTGGAGAGCGCAGACCGTGTCTAACCTCCAGAGCCACTAGAATGGTCTCAAAAGTCTCGATTGTCTTTAGCGGCCTTTCTGCAATGACTGTGTCGTTGGTCTTCCGTGCTTTGGCTGGTAATCCAAATCGGCGAGTATTAAATTCTTATCCTCTTCAATTCAATCGTCGAAACCCTAAAAAATAATTCTCTTTCTTTCATTTGGCGATTTTGAGACATTGAATCGAAAGAATCTGCCCTGCAAGCGGATCCTTTTTTGAAAATTTTCCCCAGAGGTAGGCTGTGGCTTTTGTTCTGGATATAGAGGTTTTGATTTCGAATCCCGTTATTTCTCTCAGATTTTTGCAGAACTTTTATTACTTGATTATATTTGTTTTGATCGGTTAAAAAGAAAAAGATTTAGTTTATAGATATTTGGATTTCAGAAATTCTTCTATAACGTTGCTTTTTTCTGCATCTTGAATGAAACTTTCATACCTGATTTAGTATGCTCGAGCCTTTTGTTATATTTTCGTGGAATGCTGTTAAATTAGGCCGAATATCGTAGAAATGCAGGGTAGTGTGAGAGTGTATTCTCTATTTTTGAAACCTTCAACTGAAAGCTGTAGTGTGTTTCAGATTTTGCTCTCAGAAACCTTCAACTGAAAGCTGTGGTGCGCTTCAGATTTTGTTCTCAGAAATCTTCAACTGAAAGCTGTAGTGCGTTTCAGATTTTTCTCTGAGAGTTTGCATTACTTGATGACATCTGTGTTGATAGGTCAAAAGACAAAGATTTATAGTTTAGATGTTTGGATTTGAGAATTTTGTCCGAAATGTGACATCTGTCGTCATTCCGTATTAAACTTTTATACCTGATTTTGTATGTTCAGGCCGTTTAATATATTTCGCCTGAGGCTGTTAAATTAGGCCGAAAATGCACGGTAATTTATGCGTGTCTGCATTATTTTTTAAGTTTTCAGGCGAGGTCTGATATCAATCCTTCGCAAGTTTTTAACATTTTCTATCTACTGTTGAGAATATTAGTTTTTATCACCTCATTGCACAATATTTATAATTTGTTGAACTTTAGAAGTGCGATTTGAGGTTTTGATCATGTTATTAGCAATGCAATTTCTCCAATTGTATAGGAACACAATACATTTAATACATTTTGACTGATCAGGATTTATTCGGACTGTTTGTGGCTGTCTACGTTATTGATGAAAATTTCAACTGAAAACTGTAATTGGCTTTCGAGAGTGGAGTCTGATGGAAATCCTTCGGAAATCTTTAAATTTTGTTCTCTGGTTGAAAGTTAGATTTATATCACCTCATGGTACAATATTAATAATTTGCGAGAGTTTGAAATTGCAATCGTTGAAAATAAATAATATTTCTCTGCCATTATCGAAACACGTGGATCTTTGGTTTCTCGAATTTGCACTAGATTTTAACTGCTAAGATTTTATTCGTGAAATTCGGTATGGATTTTGAAACCTTTGAGCGGCTTTTATCATTTTTTATATTCTTGGTAATGGTCTAGCGCGCATTTCAGTGGTTTGATGATCAATGAGTATTATGTGTTCCTTTCTGATCTGTTTCTGATGACGTCTTATTCGATTATTTTTCCCTTTTTCTTTCCTGTCTTTTATACTCGGGCGTCTGCCGAGCTTTTGCCACATTGCTAGAGATTATATTTCCTGTTGGTGATCATGCTGATCAATTTCTGGTGATGCAGTAGGTGCAAGGAGAAGGAGGAAGAGGTTTCTTAGTTCTGCAAAAAACTTATTTCACAGAGCGCAATAAAAAATGAATTCCGACCAAATTTTACAGATTGTAATTCAGGCTCTAACCTGCTTCAAAGAGGTAGGTGTGAATGTAGCCAACGTGATATCTGAAGCGCAAAAGCTCAGAGGAAAGGGAAAAAAGGGAGATACCGCGTCTGATTATACTAATTTTCAACCCTTGAAAACATATGGCCGTGATTTGGTTGAAGATGCTGGGAAACTTGATCCTGTCTTTGTTAGAGATGAAGAAATCCGGAGTATTGTCTCAATTTTGTCTCGGAGGACAAAGAACAATCCTGTGCTCATTGGAGAGCCTGGTGTTGGAAAGACTGCTGTGGTTGAAGGTCTGGCACAAAGGATTGCCAGAGGGGATGTACCGAGGTAACCTCTTCTGCATATATTTATATATTTCTTCTGTTTGCAAATTTTAGTTTGTAGGTTTTCTTTGCGAAATTGGTGGAGAGTGTGTTGTGCGCGCGCGTACAGTGTTTCGGTGGACTTTTGGTTGCAGGATTATTTTCAATTTGCAAGATTGGCAAAGAAGCTAATTCGTTTTCTCTTTCAAATGGTTTTACACAGGAATTTGCTAGATGTAAAGTTGATAGCCTTGGATATGGGAGCCCTAGTCGCTGGTACCAAATTAAGGGGTCAATTTGAAGAGCGACTTAAATCTGTATTGAAAGAGGTGGAAGATGCACAGGGAAAAATTATTCTCTTTATTGACGAAATTCATTTGGTTGTGGGTGCCGGTAAGAGAACCCTGCTTCGGTTGCGTATGATTAAACTTTTTGTTCAAGCAATAATTATATATGTTATTAGCCTAGATGAAGGATCCTTCTAAATGATTGTTTTTAGGCTTTGGTTGTGGAGGAGTAATCAAGTAGCATTGAGTTTCGATTTCAGGGCGTACTGAGGGGTCAACAATGGATGCTGCCAATTTATTCAAACCTATGCTTGCTCGGGGCCAACTTCGTTGCATTGGAGCAACTACTCTGGAAGAATACCGGAAGTATGTAGAGAAAGATGCTGCATTTGAGCGACGATTACATCCGGTGAGTGCTTAATCGGGTTATTGGGTTATTAGAAGTTTTCATTTGGCTGTTTATAGACTTTTAGTGCTCTGTCTTAATAAATTTGTTGCTATAAATCTTTTGGGGCAGGTGTACGTGGCGGAACCCAGTGTGGCACAGACTATTCAAATCCTTCGTGGTTTAAAGGAAAAGTACGAACGTCATCATGGTGTGACAATATTGGACAGAGCGCTTGCGAGTGCTGCCCAATTATCAAGTAGATACATCACTGGTAAGTTGTTTGTTTGGTATAATTCGGGCAATAAACTATTGTGTATGAATGATCCAAAAAATAGCGTTCATTACTTGATTAATCAGGGTGCAATCTGTGTATAATTCGGTATTTAATTGTGAAGAAGGCTTAACATAATCTGTTCTTAAATCTCGAGAGACCAAGAACTCCTTTGGGGATTTGTGAAAATGATTTGCAATCTGTTTGTCTGAGTAGGGCGGCATCTTCCAGACAAAGCAATTGATCTGGTAGATGAGGCATGTGCAAATGTAAGAGTGCAACTAGATACTCGACCTGAAGAGCTTGACACCCTTGAAAGGAAAAGAAATCAACTAGAAGTCGAGTTGCATGCCCTTGAAAGGAGAAAGATAAAGCCAGTAAAGCTCTTTTGCATGGGGTCAGTACTTGGAGATAACTTTGCAACTTTCTTGGCTGTCTTGCTAATCAGTCTGTAGGCATTTTTATTCTGATGGGGATGCTCTGATGTAAAGATGTGTATTGAAATTTCTATGTAGGGTCGTTCACTGTTGTTTTTCTTTTGATTCTGACAGGTTCACAAGGACCTTGATGATTTGAGACATAAGTTGCAACAGTTGGAAATGAAATACCAACAAGAAGAAGAGGGAGTGCTTGAAATCCCGCGACTGAAGGAGAAACGTGAGAAATTGTTGTTAATGCTGCAAGAAGCAGAGCGTAGGAAGGATTTCATAGATGTTGATATTCGATATGGAACCCTTCAAAAAATAGAGTCTATAATTGCTATATATGAAGATCAAATTGGAAAAAATCTCATGTTCACAGAATCTGTGGGACCTGAGCAGATTGCAAAGGTACATTAAACGTCTGAATTTCAAGTATCTAAACATACCTTCCATTGAATATGATTGGCAGAATTTATATTGACCAGCAATAATAGCTATAGTGGGTGATGCTGAAACAGTTGAACACGAAATGCCAACAAGGAAAACAGAGAGTGCTTGAAATCCGGCTACTGAAGCAGAAACGTGAGAAATTGTTGTTAATTCTGCCAGAAGCAGAGCGTTGGAAGGATTCAGTACGAGTTGCTGATGGTCGATATGAGTACCTTAAAAAAATAGAGGCTAGAATTGCCAAACATGAAGATGCGATTAGAGAAAATGTGGTGTTAACAAAATCTGTGGGACCTGAGCAGATTGCAAAGGTACATTAAACGTCTGAAATATAAGTATCTAAACACACCTTCCATTGAATATGATGTACAGAACTTATATTGACCAGCAATAATAGCAATAGTGGGTGATGTTTTGGATACATAACAGAGTAGCCATATTGTACACAGCACACAAAACCTATTAGGTGATGTTTTGGATATATAACATTCAGAAATTGGAAGAGTAGCCATATTGTACACAGCACACAAAACCCATTAGTACTTTATTAATCAATATAAATACAATAAGTTTTGGTTTAAGATAGATAGATTATCTTAACCATACAATCCATTTAGTCTCAACCACACATAGATAGGAACTAAATTTAACAAACTAGAATCCAAACATCTCAGATAGAGATTACAATAACTAATACATTCTATGATGAGGAATACCATACAATCCATTTATTCTCAACTACACATAGATAGGAACTAAATTTAACAAACTCGAAACCAAACATCTCAGATAGAGATTACAATAACTAATATATTCTATATTCTATGATGACGACTATCAATATTAAGCACAAAACAAGTAGGAGTTAATATCTCCCACAAACTATGTGATGCATGCAGGTTGTGAGTCGCTGTACTGGTATCCCTGTTAAAATACTTGGTCAGGAGATGATAGGTCTGGCGGACAGGTTGCATGACAGAGTTATTGGACAAGATGAGGCAGTTCAGGCAGTAGCCAAAGCTGTGTCAAGATGGCGGGCTGGATTTGGAAGGCCTCAACAACCGATTGGATCTTTCCTATTCTTGGGGCCCACTGGGGTTGGGAAAACAGAACTTGCAAAGGCTCTTGCAGCTGAATTGTTTGGTGATGAAAATCAGCTGGTCCAGATTGATATGTCTGAATATATGGAGCAACACTCGGTTTCAAGACTCACAGGAGCACCCCCTGGGTATGTGAAAAGCTAAATGTTGCCAATGGAGATTGGTTGATAGTAAGATACCTATTTATTTATTTTAAATAAATTTGTTGTTGCACTGACCTAAAATGGTTCGATCTGTTTAAATTTGAAATGACAGTTATGTTGGTTATGGAGAAGGGGGGCAACTAACAGAAGCAGTAAGGAGGCGGCCCTATAGTGTTGTTCTTTTTGATAAAGTTGAGAAGGCACAAAATTCAGTCTTCAACATTTTTCTTCAAATGCTTGATGATGGTAGACTCACAGATGGACAAGGTCGCACAGTTAGCTTCTCAAACACAGTCATTATCATGACATCCAACTTTGGAGCAGATTCCTTGCTTGCTGCATTGTCTGGCCACGCAACAATAGAAGCTGCAAGAGAGAAAGTTAGGCAAGAAGTATGTGCATTCATTTTTCGCGTGCATCTTTTTCGTATAATTATCATGAAGTTGGCTGAGGTTCTCTGACATGCCTTTCTTTGACTGTTGTTGCAGGCTAGAAGACATTTCAGGCCAGAGCTGTTAAATAGACTTGATGATCTACTTATATTTGATCCTCTTTCCCATGATGAGCTCAAAGAAGTTGCTAGACTACAGATGAAAGATGTAGAAATTCGTTTTGAAAAGAGAGGTGTGGCTTTAAAAGTTACAGATGCAATTTTGGACCGTATTCTTCAGGAAGCCCATGATCCTGTACGTAGAACAATCACTTTGTTTTGTTTCTTTCTTATTCAGAGTCTGTCTTCGAAGGGGATGTGTGGATATTTAACTTTTCAGTTTACAGCGTCAGTGTCTCAGGTTCCAGCTTTGTCAATTTTCGCTGTTAGTTTCAGATTTTCCGATTTCACTTTTGATGATCTTCATTCCAATTTTCACTTTCGACGCCCTTCATTTAAATGTTCACATTATTTTTTTCATTACAATTTTTACATTATTATTATTATTGAATGAATCATATTGATATAGATTTCAGTTTTTTATTTTTTCATACCTATAAATTTTGTATGTGAAGTACTTTCATGTTAAGTCACACCCCACATTGGGGTCAGGGCTTTGGATCTGTTCTTCATAAAGCCTATGATACTAGAATTAAAGCAATCTCTTTGTTTCACTCTTTCTTTTTCTATAATACTAAAATTATTCTCTTTGCTTCTCCTTACTCTAAGGGACATGATTCACATCCCAAAAATATTTTTATATATAGACATGATTCATATCTCAAAAATATTTTTATATGGATTCTATATAGTAATGGAAAATACAAATTTACCTATGTTGCACGGGGACCCGTCCCCCACAAAAAACTCCGCGTACCCGCCGTCCCCACGTTCCGGGGACTTGGGGACCCTTAGGAAACTTACCTAAATTGTTGGGGACTCCATTGGGAACTCGAGGACTTGTTCGCTGTCCCCAAGACGTTCCAAACAGATTTCAGGGACGTTTCAGACAGATTTGAGGATGTTCTAGGTAGATTTTAGGGATTTTTTTGGGCAGATTTTGGGGATATTCTGGGCATATATCTCCAGTCTTGAAAATCATGGAAATTGATGATTGGACAATAAGATCATTTTTCCCATCCATTATTTTTGTATTGCATTGAATCTAAATCTGTTGTAAAAGTTGTAGCTCAAAACATGGGTTTTGTATGATGGGTTTTGATTTGGGTTTTTGGTGATTTAAATATTGTATTTTCAGCAACAAGGTTACAAGAAGCGAAGTTTCCATGTCAAAAAAACAAGAAATACAACATTTCAAAGGGTTGATCCTTATGGTCACTGCTTTTGTTCTTCTCATTTTTCTGGTCATCTTAGCTTTTAGATATTCTACATGGGTTTCCAGGAGTCATTCAATTATAGTGCTTCCAACATTCCAACCTCAAGCATTGTGAAAACAATCAGATAGTAGTGACTTCCATTGGGTACTAAATGTTTGAATAAATTCCTATTCAATCACCTTGACTTCCATTGGGTACTAAATGTTTGAATAAATTCCTATTCAATCACCTTCTTAATCTGAAATATGAATCTAATCTCTTTATAGAACCAAAGTGTTTTATAGTGGTTTTCAACACAACCATAAAAATCTGCAAAACCTATTGATAAGGGAATGGCTTTTATGTTTTAACATAATTGTCATTAACAAGAAATACGAGTAAGAAAAACTGCTATAGAAACATTTCTCACTTAAGTTTCCTAAAGCTAAACTGCATTTTGCTCTTGTCTAGTAGCCAATAATGAAATGTTACTTCCAGCTCTTTTTTAAATTGCTCGAGCTTTTTCAGTATTGGCAAGTGTAAGGGTTGTGCATAATACTGTATAGTATAGCTTGTTATGCTTACAAGCTTGAAGCAACTACAAATGTTTCTGGTGAATTTTAATATTTTTTAATATATATATATATATATTATTGCCGTCCCCAACCCGTCGTATCCTGAAAATTTTGGGGGTGCGCTCTAGCCGTCCCGGGGACGCGTCCCCCCGTCCCCGACGTTCTCCCGTCCCGAAAACCAATGCAACATAGAAATTTACTATTTTATCTATATGACTTTAGATGTGGTACTTAAATTAATAACAAAAAATAAAATATTTGAAAGGTGCGTTGTTCACTATGAGGGAGATGTGTAATTCCTTTAGTATTCAACATAGAGTTGATATGTGGCATGCATGTATATATGTATGTATAAAGAATTAGTGTAGATCCATTTTAACTCCAGATAAATCTATGAGTAGTGAGGGATCAAATCCCTTGAGGTGCAAACATTTTCTCAAGTTAATCATCTCATAGGCACATGATTAGATTGAGTTGTCCACTTGTTATTTTTATAGAAATATTATGTTGCAAACCTAAATAGGTTGTTGTATGAACTCCTTTTGTATTCAAGGAAGTGTATTTCAAACAACTTTGAGCATTGAGAAAATGCAATATCTTACCACTCAATAATTCATTTAGGATAGATCAAGTTTATGAAAATGTGTCTAAAGCACAAGTTTTACATTACCATATATATAATAAATACCAGCTTAAACCCATTTAAAATCTAGATATATCAACTACCAAGAGGAATCAAATTTGTTAAGGTTTAATTTTTTTTATCATTTAATTATAGATCATGTATTAATTCTTTCATATTAAATGATAAAAATAATTATATTTTAAGAAATTTGATCTTTCTTGGTGTTGGATAGTCCATGTTTAACATAGATCTATGCTAGTTGCAAAAATATGCTCTACCAACTTAGATCCATCTTAACTGCAGATTTGTGATGGGCAGAGAGGAATCAATTCACTTGAAGTGAAAACTTTTTTAGATTGAAAAAAATTGAGGAAACCTTTGCACATCGAGGGATTTGACCCCACTCAATGCATGATAAATCCATATTTAAGATGGATATACACATCCATACAGCCTGAGTGGGCCTAATGGTTAAGAACATGTGTTTCCTCTTAAGAGGTCACAAGTTCAAATCCAGAGGGGGGTAGGATATGTATACCTCAAATCAGGGGTCCCTTGTCCCACAAAGAAGGGGGTCTCATACACCAATTTGGTTTGGCTTGGCCATGACCTTAAAAATAGATTATTATTATTATTATTATTAATGCCCAATTATCCCATTTAAGGTATGATTTGCATTTTCCATGCCTCATCATCTATTGCATGACCATATCAAGGGGGTAATCTTAAAAAAAAGTTTTTTTTCAAAGATTTGTTAGTGGTAACTAGGGTATTCCATTGGAGCAATGGCCCTCGCTTGGGGAGATAATGTCACTCCCTTGGAGCAGTGGGCCTTCCCATAGGGGAGGGAGGGAGTGTTATGATCTTCTTCATTCCAATTTTCAAATTATTAGTGAATGAATCATATTAATATACATTTCAATGTTGCTATTTTTTTAATTTTAAATTTTCATATATGTGTAGTACTCATTGTTCCCTCACACCTTAGCTTTAAAAATTGTAGTCCTCGTACTTGGGTTCCGTGGAAAATTAGTTCAAAATCATCTAGCAAAGGGATGTGTTTTTAAGTGTGCTTGATTGCCACTGCATTAGTCACTTGTGAGCCTTGAGCCTTGGTACACCAAGAAGATTAAAATTAGCATTTATGCTTCACACACAATTCAAATCAAAATTAGTAAGTCTAATGTAAGAGATAGTCATGGATTTTATGTAAAACCTCTAAATGGATAATGTGGTACTTGCAGGTTTATGGTGCTCGTTCATTACAACGATGGTTAGAAAGAAATGTTGTCAATCAACTATCTTCGATGCTTCTTAGTGGGGAGATTGATGAGAATAGTACAATATATATTGATGAAATACTTGATAGAAATTGCTAATTTTGTCTCTCCTAATCTCGATCCTAATCCATCCTACGTAGTAACAAAAATGAAAAATTGAAAAAATAAATGATGCTGAGCCAATGAAAGATTAGATTATGATCAACAAAATCTTATATGAACTAGCAAATTATTTTGTTTTTGACGGTGGAGTATGTGATGTACTTATAAAGTATATGTAGTGTCCTATTTTCTTTGAGTATTGAAACATATTAGATATTATTATCTGAGGGGATTTGTTTATAATGACTAGGTTTATAGACTTATATCATGATGATGAAATTCAATTTTAATTATTTGATTGGGTTTAAATGATGATCTTTGAATGGTTTCAATTCAATTTTTATGTGATATCATGGATGAATTGTAATCGATGTTGTAGATTAGTATGGATTTGGACATATAAAAATGAAAATGTTGAATAGATTAACTTGTAGATGGGCTCATGCAAGCTAATGATGACCTCTCATTACCTATTAGTGGCAATGCAAACATGGAAAAACAACAATCTGTTAACTTGCAGGGACTATTCCAGGTATTTTTACAATGGATTTGAATATGGTGTAAAAAAATGAAAAGTAGGAACTTGAATTAGCTTTCTGAATATACAACTTTTATTTATAGAAATTGTGAATAACTATGTGAAATTTGAGTTTTTCTAACAGAGGTATGTTATTTTTCTAACAAAATATAAGGTATATGTTTCCATTAGTGTAGGTGTTGAGTACCTTAATGATGGAATTTCCTTCCAAAAACTTGTATAATCGTAGAGAACCAATTGTTCTAATGTGATATATTTTTTCA
>SNQJ01S0109613.1:33472-45698 GCA_010110895.2 Picea sitchensis
CCGTAGATTTGGGTGCCCTCTCTCTGACTGTTCATCTATGCGTTGTGCTTAACTATGAGCAAGAAGGCACATGTGCTCCGAAAAACTTAGGATAAGTGCATATTGTGGGTATTCCCAAGCTTTTCCATGTTTTTACACCAAGGGGTTAGACACCAAACCTTTTAAACTTCAAAGATATGGTTCAACATTGATCATCATGCTTGTTTTATTGAGATAAAACAAACTACCCTATAAATGGGATGAATTCGATGGAAAGAGACCCATTGAAATGAGAGCATCAAAGAATCTCTCATCAATGAGCACGAGGTACAAAGCAGGAGCTTTATGATTTGATGGAAATCGGACGAAGAACATGTTCACGAACCAACAACCCTGTGCGCCTTTCGCGTGTGCCAAGTGCAAGCGGTACACGAAAAAGACCCTTTGAATAGAAACCAATGATGAAAACTGTTGAAAAAGGCGAGAAAACCACCAATAAGGATAATGGCATCCAAGACACTACACGAATCCCAATGTGTGAATAGATGTCTTGTCGTCGAACACAAGGGAAACCACCCATTCAATGACCAATGATGAAATGTTGACTGTTGGGTTCAAGGTTACCTACCAATGATGAAAGTAGGTCGAGGGTGCAAGATAGGACTACAATATCATGTGATTCCGAGACAAACTGAGGGTATGGTCGACATGCAAAGTTAAGAGTTTTGAGGAGTGACCGACATAGGTTGATATACTTCCTTTGGACAAGAGTAAGAGACATATGGAGGACTTTGGTAGCATTGATCCAATGACGAAACCATGAGATACAAGAGGCATCAATGAAATTCTCTATAGGGACTGGAAGAGTAACTAGTCGGTAGAGAAGACTTTGTAACAATCTCAGCTTCGTAAGGCCATGTTGATTCCAAAATTATGATGATGAATGGACTTAAATAACTTTGTGCTCTGTTCAAAGGTGACACAACTGCTACCAACATAAGATAATACTCCCTTCCCGCCCGTATTTTTTTTGTTTTTTCATAGAAAAATGAATGTTATGATACAGAGGAAGAAACAAGTGTCACAAGTAATAAAACTAGTTCCAACAGTGGAACATACCTATGCTCAATGCAGGGAAGTGCATGCGGTAGATGGAAACTCGGGGGAATGTTTCCTCTTAGGTATATGGTGTCAAATTGTGAAGGATATAAACAAGGCTCTGCTTGGTTGAGGATGCAAAACCATTGAGGCAAACGGTTTATAACGTAAAGCGAGAACCGGCTATAGGCTCAATACTGCAAGCAAGGGAATGAGATGCAATCACAACTTAACGCGAGAAAATGTCATTTTTTATGTCTTTTAGTCTACTTGGTGTGAAAAACGGATAAACTTGTGCCAAATATACATCTTTTCAAAGCCAATTTTATGAGTGTCAAAGAGACAAGTTCACTCGACAATATTTTCAGTTTTTTATGACGAGTCGGAAAAGAGATCAACTAAAACTCACGACCTTTCAAGTCCAATTTAACAAGTGTGAAAGGTACAAATCACTTGAAAATCGTTTCTCTTTTTAGATGAGTCGGAAAAGAGCTTAAATTAAACTCGTTTGGGAGATTCTAGGCAGCAAGTCATGGGGGAGGACAAGGCTCCCGTGCAGAGCTTCTGTGGAATGTCGGTATCTTATGAATAACCGACATAATATTGGGAAAACCCAAAGCTCTCCAAGTCGAGGAGGATAAATCACTAATTGAGTATATAGTTTCTGTGATGGATCAGATAATGTCCCTTACTGGAAAAGACATGGGTGAGGGCATTGGATACCACACAGGACTATCCCAGTCAAAGGCGATCTCCTCAAAATCATGAGGGAGAGGACTTGGTGAAATAAAAATTCTCTCTCGTTCAGAAGGTGCAGGATCATGAATGTTGACGACATGATTGAAGGATGCATCACCCTCCATAAGGAGAGTAAGATTGACCAGATATGGTACTGGTATGACCACTTCTTCAACTCTAGGTTGAAGAGGATGCACAGTAACAGGGAGAAGTCAGTTGAGGAATGAGACAAACTTACTGCCGTGTCAATTGAAGGAGAAACAGGATGTGGGGAAACCACAGATGCCTCAAAATATGAAGGGCCCTTAGGTGAGCCCCACACTTCTGGTATCTCATCAGTAGTTGGACACAGACGAGTAAGGTGATATCCTTCACAAGTCCTGCAAAGGAACTTAGGCTTACGTCTGAGACGTCTAGGTTTCTCAATGCCCCCAACGGTGTTCACAATGGTTGGTGACATGATCTCAACACGACAAGTAGAGGTGGGAGAGTCATCTCCTACATGATGTAAATAGGTTGGAGATGTGATATTAATATGACTCGTGGTGATTAGAGTGGTGTCCCTAGCATGACTAGCAGTGGTTGGGTGTGAATTGTCAACACGACTTGTAGAAGTTGTTGACCCATCTCCAACATGACTAGCAGAGGTTGGTGACGGAGCTCCAGTATGACTGTCAGTGACTGGGCTAGCAGTGGGATGTGGCATTTAATACCAAGGTCTAGGGAAAGATTGACTTTGAAACATTGCGGGCCAGGAAGGATCCTGGTTTACACCCTGTCCCTGTCCGGAAAGGTAGTATCATTTGTTTAATTGATTCAGAGAACTCTAAATGGGAATCATCACTGAAGTCTGTGAAGATATGGAAGTATGATAAGGACTATTCGAGTGAGGATATATGTTGCCCCCTTGTGAAGGGGTTCCATGAAGAGGGTAGCCCAAACCGTAAAACTGATTCTCCCCATATGAAACACCCGGGGATACATGAGGACTCATCATGGAAAAAGTGTTCGAAGGAACTGACATGGTGGACGAAGGATACATGGATGGAGTCTAATAAGTAGAATAAGTACCCATATGAGTATTGGCTCCTGAAAGAGCATAACTAGGACTAGATCTGTAAGAGGGGAGGTTCCAACCTCCCTTCGTAAAAATTGGTTGAGGGACATGACTCATATCAAATGAAGACATAGGCATTGGGGCCATGGTGCCCTCAGATCGAATGCTAGGATTCATATAAGTGGAACAGGGAGAGGATTTCAAGGGTGAAGGCATATCAACAAGAGAATGACTAGAGACCCAAGGCGTGGACTGAGTACCATAGTTATGCATACTTTTTTAAGAAACAAGAGGATTTGTCCCTATGAAATGAGTAGGAATCATGGGGTAAGCAACAGTAAATGAGGGAGTCAAAGAGACTCCACTATCCATGATAATGAGGATTCAATATATACTTTTAAGGACAACTAGTAATCAAAGAGCACAACAAAATTCAAATGGACAATATGCATGCAAACAGGGTAAAGTGGTTGAGTGGCCTCCCTCCCTAATGAAGGTATGTCTCACCCAAGAGGGGCCCGAGACTCCCTGCTAAAGATCGGAGGTAACAAAATCAGTTATTAGGGCCCTCGTAGGCTTAACAACCAGTCGGTCAGAACCCCCCGGAGAGGTAATCCTCCATAAATGTTATGTGTTGTCTGAACCTTATCTGACCCAGGGTACCTGCTGAATAACCCCTGCAAGTAACTTATGAGACACCTAAGTGAAAAAACTAATAAACCACTGTATAATCGATGCACAGACGAGCATTCATAAGTCACGTCCGCCATATGGGCAGGGTAGCAAAGCCCAAAACCTTGAAATCACTGCCTCTCACGGAGGACACTAACAAGATCTCCAGATGCAAATATATCCCCAAAAATATCTCTGACGCTAGGAAGGTATCGGGGGGATATCCCTTCAACCGACTTCGCGTGACCTCGTGATTAAATCTAGTGTGAGCGGAGCCTCTTGATCTTACCAATTATACAATGGATTTCTCCACTCCCTAACTCAAACACATATGTTGATTTAATTTTCTTGGAGAAGTTTACTCACAAAATCCTATTCCAAGGCACTAAATCCTAGGCTAGTTTGTGCACTCTAGAAAGTAAAATCGTGACTAATTAATTTTAGATTATAGCGTTGATTTTAATGGTAGTGATTACTCAAAAAGGTATGGTAGTGAAACTCGTGGTGTTATGACTCTGCAAGAAAAGTAAATATGAAAATAATGGAAAGTTCTAACTTTTAACTTTCAATGAATGATACGCTTATAAAAAACAATGCAATTTTCAAATTCAACTCTGCAATTCAGCACTAAAAAATGCAATCTTTTACTATATGCACTAAGCTAATGATAAAAACTCAAAAGACAAAAATGCCAAGCAATCAAAAATGCCTATTGTTTTTGTATTTTCAATATATCAAAACTGAAAATGCATGGACTGAAAAGTAACTTGATATATAGCCCTACTGTTTATAAAAAATAGATAACTCAAGCAGGAGACCAAGCAACAAAACACCCAGCCCAATGTGCAAGGACAATAAAAATGAAAAAATGAAGAGAAATACTTCGCCCAAAAATTCAACCAAAAGAGGGTTTCCTGTCATCCCACAAGCACTTAACATGCACTACAGAGGCCCAAGAAGGCTCAACGAGCATCAAATCCCATTCAACAAACACCAAACCAAGCAAAAAGGCAAGGCAAACTGATGTACATGATTGTTTGGGAAAACATAGCGTATATACATAGCTTGCAGTGAGATATCCTGCGTATGTACGTGACTGTCAAGGAAAAAGGCACGTATATTCTTTAAAACAAGGCCAGGCAAGGGAAAAAGGATAAAAACTCAGACCCAAAGTGAACAGGAGCTGTCAAGCGATGATACGACAAGAACCACAATAGAAACGAGATAAATCTAAGGAGAAAAGTACTTCAAACCCTAAGAAAGAAGATTCAATCCCTAGTGGAGTCGCCAATTCTGTTACGAGGAAAATATCTCTATGGCTAGGGTGAACCACAACAGATGAAAATGACTGCAAAAATCAACTCTATCCCAACAACATGCTATATAAACCAATGTGCGAGAGAGATAAGAAATAGGCCTACCTTGTCCAGATGTTAGATGATGTCCACCGTTGATCACTTTGACCCAAATCTGTATACCTGCAACAAGTTCTCAACAAACAAACAAAACAAGTATATGGCTGCAATATAAAAGGTTAGAACATTAGATAGCATAATCCATCAATATACATAACAAATACACCCATAGATAATAATTCATATATTTGCAAGACATTAATTAGACGGGAAATTAGTATTTCTATTAATAAATGATCAACAAAAGTGAAAATATTATAGACTTCCATGTCGGCATGGTTCGGAACCGAGAAACCAAGTTCCTTTCAGCTAGGCCTCCACCAAAGGCAATCTCATAGAAGGGAGACAATGAGGTTCTCCAACAATTAGGGAAGATATTGGGGGTTCAACACTGTGTTCAGACTTAAAGGATAAAGGGATGCAGACTCAATGTGAAGTAAATAATTCCTCAAGAGTAACTTTTCTATGAAAGTTGAATTCTCTCCCCTTTTCCATAGCTCAGAATTGGCTTCTTTATAGCCTTCAGAATGGAACTGAAGGGCCAAGTTAGAACGTTTCTAGTATATGGAAGGCCAAGGATCAGAGATCTCCTGTCGTGACATGGAAACCCAACATTGAATTTTATTTTATGGCACAAATCCTGATGTACATGGGCTATAGTGGAGCAGCCTGCGTATATGCTTGTTGTATAAGGAAAAAGATGAGTACAAGTGGAAAAATTTGTATTTTTGTCTCTGTATTTTAGTAATAGGGAAGACAAGTCTGCATAGCGAAATGGAATAAGGCCCTCTGTGCAAGATTGCATAAGGTGAGATAAATCTTGCTATAACAAAGTGTCGAAAAACCCCAAGGAAGACAGAGCGTAAAGTGTGCAGAGGAGGGAACCTTTCGAGTTCCAATTTTCAAAGAAGCCAATGCTAGATTTTCACTGAGGACCATTTCAAAAGTCCATAAATCTCAAGAGGAGCGTAGAGTGCCAGGAGGGTACAAGAATTACTTGGAAGGAACAAAGGGCCGAGACCCTTAGATATTTGAGCAAGCCAAAGATTAGGAGGGATAGTGCCATTATGAATGAAGACAGTGCAAGGAGTGCAGAAGGCAAGAACCCTTACATGTTCATATTTGTGGAAGTAATGCAAGTGTGCACCGGGGCCTAAGTTCTTTGCAGTCCAAAAAATGTCAGGAGAAATAGCGTTTTCATAATGCAAACAGGGACCAAGGAGTTGAACCTATAGAAGAACAACACAAAGGGCTAGGCCCCTTTGAAACCCTCAAAGAGGAGTCAAAATAACAGGAGAGAGAGCGGGAGGTTTCCAAGAGGGAACAAAGGATTTTTTTCTTTGAAGGAGAATAAGGGCCAAGACCCTTCAGGAATTCGAGAAAAACGCTCAAGGCATGCACAGGGGGGAAACTTGTTTCAAGTTCCAAATCTCAGGAGGAAAAGCGTTGCAGGGAACGTAGACAAAGGCTGCAACCCTTGAATATTTTCAAATAAATCCCAAGTTCAGGAGGAAAGTGCAGTAGCGCAGAGGAAAGAGATATAGGAGTCATCAATATCGGTGGGAGAGCAATCTGGACCATCATATCTATGCCCAGACAGGTGGAGGAGCTCACACAATGGACGACAGATATCAACCTTCAGATCTGGGAGCAAGGATCTATGTCCATTGGATCCACGTAAGTTGCATAGGTTTTAACCCCTCAAATTCCTTTAGACTTCATTATTTTAGAGTTGTTTTTTGTTTATGTGTAGAAGTGTTCAAGGTTCTTGAAGTCCCAGGGGACCCGAAGAAATATGATCTGTCTGTTTGAGTTGACGTGTGGCAAGAGATCCGAGAGCCCAGAGGTCCGGCTCTTCGGAGGAACAGAGGCACAGAGTTATCAAAACTATCGAAGTTTCGAAGCTCTGAATTACCAAAGCCGATCCTAGCTGTTGGCAGGTGAGGAGACATGGCACCTGATCTCTCACTTCGAAAGAGAAGCACTTCAGAGGAATTTAACAGTGGAAGTTCATGAGTTGTAGGCTTCCGAAGACTCAGAGGCTTGAACTCAATATCAACCGTCGGATTGAGTGACACATGGCATAAGATAATCCCTTCGCTAAAAAGGAGTTCGGAGGGACAACAGGTTGGAGTCAAAACTCCCAAAGACCCAGAGGTCTAGAGTCCATTAGGATCGTTGATCCCGAAGACAGGTGTCACCAGATCAAATGTTTCGGGAAGGAGAGGTTTTAGAGGGTTCATGGAGTAGGGAGTGGCAAGGCACCCGGAGGCCTGAAGGCCAGAGCAAGCCTTAGCCGTCAATCTATGAGAGGAAATGTAGAGTGCAAAGATTAATTCCATTGGTTTGACATTTGGAAGGTTGCAAGTTGTGGAGTGAGGAACCTCCCCGGACTCCCGAAGTCCGAAACGATTCTAGACCGTCCATCTGTAAGTGCCCGGGATCCCTAAAACGAGATCCTAGACATTGATTTCATAGCATGGAGAAGATATGGAACTTTGGTTTTAATGGCCATGCATTGTTATATCCAAAGATCCGGAGGAGTGATACTCCGGGGGAACACGACGTCAGAGTGTGGAGAATTGTCAAAGCCCGAAATCGCGAAGTGGCTTGAAAGTCATTGATCTAATGATGGAACGAGGGCCTTTCGTTCTCCTTCAGAGTTCATCTCTTTGGGAAGATTGTGTGGTGGAGCAGGTAAGACCCGTCGAAGCCTAGACAACCGAAAGCCTAGTCAGTCATAGATCTGGGTAGATATCTAGATCTGTCAATCCCCACTAGGGTTTGAGACTTTGCTAGTTCACGAGTCTTAAGGATTGGAATTTTAGTAGAGTATTGAACCACCCAGAGCCTAGAGATCTGGAGCGCTGAGCTAAGCACGTGTTGGCTTGACGCTCAGTCACAACTTGTGGTCATATGCTATTTCCGTTGGAACGAATGGGGGCTAGGGCCTGCTTTTTGTTTTAAAGAGAAAGGGGCTTAGAGAAGAGGCCCACAGGGTTAGGGCTTGTACATACCTACTCACAGGGGGTATTAAGGGGAATGTGTAAGATTTTGGGGGCTTATAAAGAGCCCGAGATCCAATTTAGCTTCTGGTTGTGAATGATCCTAGACTAGGAGGTTGAGCAGACCCCGGTTGAGGGAGGGGGTCTACATCAAGTGGTATTAGAGATGATTTTTGTCTGTAGACAATAGGAAAAGGAGAGGAGAAGACAAAGTACAAATTCTCTGTGAAAATTATTGCAAGGTGTGCAACAGATAGTAGACAACCAGGAGAGATGAAGGAGAAAGCCAATAATGCTCTCAGTTGCAGAGAAGGAAAAGTAGATAGCTAGGTGGGTTGAGCCAGGAGAACCAGTTGTTTTCTTATAGGAATTGGTGAAATATGGCTACTGAAGGCCATAAGAAGAAATATCAAGGAGGTCGCCAGTAGGTGAGAAAAGAGAAGAAGGATAAAGAGCTCGAGGATATGAGAACAAATCTCAATAGGCTAATGCTAAAGATGCAGCAAGAAAAACAAGGAAGATGGAGGTATGAATGGCCCATGAAGTAGAAGGAAAAGTGGCCTATCCAACAACTAATTTCCAGAAGTTAGAAGAAGAATTTGAGGAGGTGGTTGAGACCTGTTGAAACCCTCAGTGCCACAGAGGAGGAGATGGTTTACAATTGTGAACCAGAAGTTGGAAGGAACCTCAGTGATGAAGGTTCAGATTTCTAGGAGGGAAATGAGATGAGATCAAGCAGAGATATCATAGACTACCAGGAGGGAAAAAATGAAATTTCATATTGTCATGAGGGAAATGAGATGGGATAACTCAAAGATCTCATAGGCTTCCAGGAGGGCAGGAGTAAAACCTCAGATTTCTAGGTGGGAAAGGAGGATGAGATGAGACTATTTGAAAGTCTTAGGAGCTCAGAAAGGAGTTCAGATCAGTAAGGAGTGCTGACAAAAATGGAGATGAGACTATATGAGAGTCTCATGAACTCAGAGGGGATTTCATATCTACAAGCAATGCTGACAGAGGAGGAGGATCAGAGGTACATTCTGATCATTGGAGGAATCGGTATATTCCTTCCAAGCAGCCTAGTAGAGGTCAATGCACATGTTGAAGGTGCAACATAAGAAAGACAACCAAAAGATATTGTCATGGAGGAGATGGAGCAGACATTGACATCTTCCCAAGTTAAAGAAGAAGAGGAGCACTCAGGTGCATTTCTCACTCAGTGGGATATGGAGTCGAAAATGATGGAGGATTGGTTATGCCATCCATAAAAAAAAGAAGACTGCCAGAGGAATGCAGTCATGAACAATTTTACATACTTATACATGTGTTTCATGTTTATGTAAATGAATCTTTAGGATTTGCATAAGTTTCAATTGTTTCTCTTCTTGAAAGTTTCGATGTAAGGAGTGCACAGTGCCTGGAAGGAGTGCGAAGGCCGAGTCAAGTTTGACTCAGAAGCTAAGGGGAATTAACTTGATATTTTGCATAGCTTCAGTGAAAGGAGTGCAAGCTTCCATCAAGGTGTGCATAGGCCAAGATTCGTTGACATGAATCTATAGCTCAAGTGAGAAAACATGAAGTATTGGCAAGGAGCTGTAAGGAGTGCACATCAGAGTTATTGAATACTTTGATAACTAGTTGGGGGAGAAGGAAGACCAGAGTTACTAAACACTTTGGAGAAAAGTTTTGCGAGTGCAGTTGTGCACAGAAGACCCATGCAAGGAGTGCACTAGGTGATCCAGATGGATCTCGGTGGCCATCCACCTTTTCCATTGAATCACCATTTTGAGCCCATGGTTTTGATAAACCATGACATTCACCCTTTTGGTGGGGAATGGAATGTAATTTCATCTTCATTTGTTAATTACAGACATCATGTAATGGTCTTATGTACATGCCTACAACATAGCGTTAATGCATCAGATCCCATTAGAACTCCGCAGTTAAGCGCGCTCGAGCTAGAGTAGTACTGGGATGGGTGATCGCCTGGGAAGTCCTAGTATTTTACATGCCTATGAAATTTTATAAACTTCATCCAATTTATCCCACATGCATCATGGGGATTGTTCTCCTCTCACTCTCTCATATATAATTGAGGTGAAGGAGGACCTTTAAGCATGAAATGGAGTGTGATGTAAAGATTCTTGTGAATGAAGTGTAGCCAACATCTCTTTCTTTTTAGAGATAAGCTAACCCATTTTTTCAGTTTGTGTTCTACAATGTTTTTCTATCTTATTCAGTAATAGAATTTGGGTTTCATTGTATTTTTTTGTTCTCTTCTATATTTTTGTTCTCTTCTCAAAATAATCTGCTCCTTGTCATTTCTCAGAGTAGGTCCCCGAGGAGGTCATGGTATAGAGATTTGGGTCTCAGGCTAGTTTCTCTTAAGGAAAACCACTCTCTCTAGCCCAAACGACCTCCCATGGCGGAAGAAAAGAGAGATGACAGAGCAGGAGATTCTTTCAAGATGTTGCTCGAGGAATCCATCGTGCAACAAAGGAATGTGATGATGGAAAAATTTTCTCATATCCTTCGAAGACTACCGATGGCAACAACCGAGGCATCTTCGACAAACAAAATTTTTGCAAGTGCGACTCCCTTCAAGGTACAAGTCATTTTTGATACCCATTTATTTGAAGGCCATATAGATGCAGATGCTCTAGAAAAATGGTTGAATCTGCCAGAAGGTTATTACTCTGTCCAAAAAATTTCCGACAGTGAAAATATCACCTTTGCGCTCCTTAAAGCCCTTCCCCATGTCAAATCTTGGTGGGAAGGTTACTGGGAGAGGTACACCATGGATGAATCTAAACTATTTGGGAGAGAACCCACTTGGGCGGCCTTTGTAGATGCCCTAAAGGAGAAGTTCTACTTTGTCGGAAACTATGATGACCAATACATGAGATGGACAACTTTGCATCAGAAAAGAGACCAGACGGTGGCAGAGTACACCAACATCTTTAATAACTTGAGCTCAAAGTTGGGTATCAAAGACTCTGAGCGAGACTTGGTTTTGAAGTACCATAGTGGTATACACAGGTACATCCAAACATAGATGGATTTCTTGGACATATCCTCACTGGGAGCTACTTATCGATATGCAGTCAAAATTGAGTAGAAATTCAAGCAGCAGAGTAAGTGGGAGAAGGATGGACAAAGAAAGGAATGCCAACCTCAAGAGATCCAGTCCCAGATGCAGGAAAAGAAGTGTAACATGGAGTCTAATAAAGACACCAAAAAGTGGTGTGAGTTCCACAATATCCCTTGGCACAACAGTGATGAATGTCGCTCAATACAGTTATTGGTGGTCGAGCTCAAAGACAAAGAGTCGAACCCCGACTTGGACCATGATTCAAAAAATAATAAAAGGAGACATATCATTGATGCATAACCCACTACTACTGTCGCAACTGCAACAATCCAACCAGAAGAGGACCTCGAGGAGGGGGGGTGACTCTTCCATTCACATATGTGGGTGAAGGCGACCCACTGCATTTTATTGTTGATAGCGGAAGCCAAAATAACATTATCTCAACAGAGGTTGTCAAGCAGTTGGATTTTCCAACAACACCACACCCACATCCATACAACATCGGGTGGATTCGCCAGGGTCAAGATCTTCATGTCAACCAGAAGTGTCGCCTGTCCTGTGGCATCAAGCCCTTCAAGGATGAGGTATTTTGTGATGTTTCCCCACTGTAAGTTTTTGATATTCTATTAGTCCAGCAATATGTGTGGAGGTGTCATGCTATTTATGAGTCTCGACCCTGTAGCATCATTGTTACTCTGGGGGGTCAGCTATACATGATACCAGAGGTAGTTTCAACTATTGTCCCACCAAAACAATGCCATAAAGTAATCTCTCATACTGCAAAGTTTATCCTCTTCACAATCCGATCAGAAGGTGAACAAAAGGACACTGCAACCACTACATCCTTAGACGAAGACCTTTCTATCCAGCAGAAGAAGATCGACAAGATTGTAGAAAAGTAACAATATGTTCTTGTTTCACCTACGAGGGTGCCTGGACACTGCCCATTTAAGCAAGGTTATAATAGAACCATTCATACTCTTCATGTTGCATATTCACCGACATAGTCCTCTCACACTCGGGTAGATCATGCATCTATATTGGTTGAATGGATTCAACCCCTCGAGCAATAGGTTCATGAGAACCTTCAACAAGCTAAGCATGACAACTTCTTCGGCAAGGCAAGCAACACACCAAGCTTCAGATTTAGCAGAAGTCTCCCCATCTCCCA
>SNQJ01S0109614.1:10436-24424 GCA_010110895.2 Picea sitchensis
ATATCTTTTGCATACTTTGATGACAAATGAAAATTTCATCTGCATTTTGATAAAACTCAATACCCAGAAAATATTCCATGAGACCCAAATATTTCATCTCAAATTCATTCATCATAACAATTTTGAATTCAACATTCATTTTAGAACTACTACCCATATATAATAAGTCATAAACATACATAATTAAAATAAGAATATCATTACCTTCTTGTTTGTAGTAAAGTGTAGGTTCACTTTTACTTCTATTGAAGCCACTCTCCTAAAAATATCCATCAATCTTATCATAGCATGTTCTTGGTGCTTGCTTGAGGCCATACAAAGCATTCTTGAACTTGTAGACTTGATGTTATTTTCCTTGCACTTCAAAACCTTGTGGTTTTTCCAAAAATTCTTCTTCTTCTAAGTACCCATTCAAAAAGGAACTTTTCACATCCATGTGATGAATGCTCCATTTCTTTTGAACTGCGAATGAAATCATCATTCTAACAGTCTCTTCTCTTGCTACTAGTGCAAATATCTCTTCATAATCAATTCCATACATGTGTGTTGTTGCAGACCCCCGACCCTCGGGCCGACATCCACACAAGATCGTTCTAAATCTGCCCCTGAGTCTGATTGACTCTCCGATTTCCCCACAAGGAATCAGACACACACACACAACGGTGTTTTTCCACAGGTCCTTGTAAGTTAAGCCTGCATGAGAAAACGCCAGGCTCTAACTCTAATCTCCTGACCAACAATAAGATCACACCCTTTTCCGAATTGGGATTTCGGGTTTCGCGATATCACGATTCCTGTTGTTAAGTTTCTTGGCCCTTCAACCCGCTGAAACCCGAAATGCTGAAATGCCGAAATGTTTGGCCGCATCCTCCTCCACAACTATGTCGCGTTTCACGACTTCAAGAACTCTAGAGAAAATAATCCCGACCACTTGTCTTCGAAAGTGTCAAAATGTCGGACTCTGATGCATTCAGCGAAGGTTGGCTCCCCAAAGAGACTTTTTCGTTGATTCAGAGTTTTTGGACTTCAAGATTTCACGAATCTGGCTGCAAGACTTTCAACTCTCCAACCTTCAAAACCATGAAACTTCGAATGATCTTAACGGCTCATCTGACCAAGATCAACGGTCCATGTTGATTCTTGAAACCAAAGTGATGGGTTCGTCCAACCCTTATCCACCCTACAACTCCTCTAGATCCTACAGTCCCCATGATTTCACGAGTTCTCCATGGATAATTCTTACCATTTGATGGGACTTAACTTCTTCGTGATGATTTTGATTTATGCCTTCCTTTGAACCCTTCAAAAACACCAACTCTCCTGAGATTCTACTTGTAAACTCAAGTTTCCAAAAGGACTCCTGCACGCACTCATTGCGACAATCTTTCAAATACTTCTGGGTATTTGATCTCTCGACTCTATGCAATCTTTGCAACAACAGTTCTTCAATCTTCACTTTAGTTGATAACTTCTAAGGCTTCCACTAGCCTGCACACTCCTTGCATGACTTATGTGCTTCACTTGCACTTCTACTGGAATGAGAACAATGGTATCCTTCCTGAGCTTTCTGAGATAAAACTCAGAACCCTTGTCAATGCACACCTTGAGGACACTTCACTGCACTCCTTGCAGGAACTTATCTCTTAGGAAGAGAAACAATTGAAACTCATTCTCTTTCTTCTCTCAGAATTCAAACATTCAACATGGAAGCATTCATTCAACACAACATAGCATCATAACAAATGTATAACATAGAAAACAAAACAACTATAAGCATACCATTCAGCAAATATAAACAATAAGCATCATAACACCATGAATATGATTCAAAGCTTCTTATATTAATTCAAAGCTCCTGTACATGTGTTCTTCTTTACAACTCTTTGCTACATCTCTCTTCTTCTATCCTATTCTAATGAAACAATACTACAATGATACAAAGGTGAGGGTGTCTATATCCATTTTCCCTCCTACGCTTCTAAAATTGTCTAATCTATAATTCAAATCTACCTACTTTCATTAACTGGGCTTAAATGCCTTTTACATTGACAGATGAGAGTAAATCGCTCACGATCTATTTACAGTGTTTAAACATAAATGCAAGTACGCCTCCTAGCTACTACATTAATATCCACTCTTTTAAACTTTCAAAACATTTCAAAACATGTAAAATGTGTGTTGCGCTCCTCCAGCTATATTCCGCCTTCGTGCTCTCTCAGCTGCTTACAATGCTCCTGCATCATGCGTGAATCCTTTAGAAACTAATCTTGCATTGTCTCTTTCAACACTCCCATCACTCATGTACTTAGTCTTCTAGACCCATTTATTACTAATCTTTTTCTTCTCATGTTGAAGTTCGGTAAGATCCCAAGTATCATTCATGTGAATAGAATCTATATCTTCTTGCATTTCTTGCACCAAAACTTCATTAGTACACGCATCTTCAAAACATGATGGCTCAAAATCAACCTTGGAAAGTAAAGAAAAATTTATTGTCTCACCTATTGGATTTTCTTCATGTGCTCGACTTTTACTGTAACGACCCCCTCGTTACGACTACAAGTGAAGCAGAAAGTGTGCCATTTTTTTTTTCTTTGTACATGATGAAAACAACGATTACAGCTAGACAACACACCTGATGGCGAGCACCACACCCGTCGAATAGGTAACAAACAACTATGACTCCATGCACTAGCATAAGATAAGCTGGGAGAAACATGCATAAAACAACAATGAGAAATGAATACCCGCCCGACTCAAACATGACCAGGCCTACAAGCTATGGGAGAACATCTGCAATCCTGACACAACGACCTTGACAACTAGTCACTAGAACCTCTAAGGTTCACAACCGAACACATGAGGGCGTTACCACCCAAGCGCCAACAATAACTACAATGAACAACACCCACAATGGGCAGCACAGGCTCCAACCAAGTTATCATTCACCTCTACTCATTAGGGCACGCAATGATCCCCTCATCCAGAATCATGTCGTCACCAGGTGATAGGTGCGATAGTAACCAAGGCGCAACACAAAACATCTAGACCAATATCCTTGAAGGATTCAATGTGTCAGGAGACCGAAGGCACTGGCGAACCACAAGACGACTAACCCAAGCCCCAATCGACCAGTCCACAATATGCGAGGAAACCTGACTACTATAACATTCCTACACCAAATAAATTCTTGCGTCACAAATTCTTTTGTAACATATGAATCCCTATACACCTTAAAATAATGATAAACAACAATTATCTTAGTGTAACTATCTTCCAAATCCAACATCAGATGGGTAATTTCCTAAAGAGGAATTCGTTGTCTTTCAACTGAATAATTAGGAAACCTACCTTTAAGATCAAATAAGATTGTTGTCTACTAGATCAAGGCTGACATCATATGAGGGGTTGTCTAGCATAACAATATCAAGATAATAACAGTGTCCAACATATAAATTATGTCATCAATAAAAATGCTATCTATGTGTACATAAATCCCAGTCATTATCTCATTATCTCAACACCAGAAATATCGCAATCATTAACTCACTATCATGATCTCACTACCCTTAAATGATATCCATACCATTGTATCAATACTGGAAATATCACAATCATTAAATCACGATCACTAAAAATATAGAAAGGTATAATTTGTGATCATTAAATTGCTATCAATATTTGAATTTGTTCTCTTTTAAGTAAAACTTGATGTCTTTTGAAGGTCCTTGCTGAAATAATTCGATACGCTGATGTTGTCGATTTAGGGTATGGTATCGCAGTCTAGAAAATAACTGTGAATGCGGAGCTAATAGGATAATCAAAACGCATTGTTTAGTAATGTTATCCCCAATGCTGACACACAAAAGGACATTGCCTAACATAATTTCTCATTCACCTAAATGTTGGCATTACACATACAACAGTGTCTATCAACTGTTCATTAAGGGAATCGCTAACCTATAGAGAATAGCACAGTACGCAAGATGAGTTACTTGTTGTCTAGAAACAAGATGAAACGCAGTCTAAAAAAAATGTATTGAAACAGTCTATTAAATCGCTTTTACAGGAAAAACACAGTAAATTACCCAGGGACGCAGACAATAAATGAGGGAATCGCAGAGAAATTACATGATCAAGCTAGCGTAGATATATAAATATGTTCGTTGTCTAAATTATTCAATTCATGTCCAAATTTTTTTGTAACTCCACTTAGTCGCTGGCTATTATATTCCTCCCAACAAATCACTGCCTAAATCTACAACTTAGGTATTGTTGTTATGTACTATTTAAATCTATTAAGTTGGGTTGTCAACTAAATACAGGTGTTGTCATAGAAATGGATCGTTATCTCGTCTATCCTTATAAACATGCAGCATTACACGATCGTACACCCAACGCATCATAAATCCCAATGCATGTAATAATTAATGACAACGCATTCAACTCATGTAATAAATAAATGCAAACGCATTCAACAGAGGTAAACAACCACGAATTTCAGTCTTAAAATGGCCAAAATCGCTAGGTATAACCAATAGCTATCCAAAAAAAATAGTGTTTGTTATCTATATAAATAAAAGAATTTAGCTATATATCTAGTTACCTCTATGGTCACACGACATGTTTCAATTGTTGTAAATAAATATCAATTTTGCAGTCACCCTTACATGTAAAAATTTGTTGTCAATGAATATTAAGTTAGTTGCCCATTCATATGTTTAATGTATATTAAATTGCTTCTCTGGAAACTAATTCGCTTCTATGATATTTAAATTCGCAGAGAGTCTACCAATCAAAAGAGGGGTGAATTGTGGGGTAAGGCTGGGATTGATGCCAATAAAATCGAGGAGCAGAAGAATTCAAAAAAAAAATGAGAATCGTAGAGTTAGGAATTCCAAGATACGCCGAGTTGATCAATTGAGGAAGGGTAGAGAAAAATGCTAGGATCAACTTATGAGAAAAACGAAGAGGATCAACTCATCAAACGAATATATCAATCATTAAATATGTAGAGGAATAATTCATGAAAAAAGAAGACTTAAATTTCTAGAAGAGGTAATAAAAAAATAGAGTTTGTCAGGGATGCATCAAAACGTAGAGGTCAAACGTAGAATATAATAAGCAGTTCACCGCGGAAAATGGAAAACAATCATAGAGGTAATAAATTGCAACAAGGCGCAAGACAAACCATCAACCAGGTACAATCAACAGGGGTATACAGTTGGGCAACAACCTTTGCTTATCATCCATGCACAGAAAAGCAAGGCATTAGAATCTATAGGTCGCTATGCACCGAAGTGACGACCGTTGATTCGACTCTTGGCCTACTGCTCAGACATGGACTGACGAAGTAGGGATGAGGATGAAGAACACGCATAAAATATTCATAAAAATCAATTAAATCCAACAGGACACTCATGGCATTCAGGGATCAAATGCCAAGGGAACAAGTCAAGCAGCGAGCTAAGGCTATGGGGATAACTTCAGTTCTTGACTGAAATGCTAAGTCAAACATATTCTTTACCCAACTAAAAATACATAAATGAAAGCGTAGGGTATAATATTAATCTACCATGCATGATAAAATTAAGTGTACCGTAGCCCAATTCATCCTCTCTGAGTCATTGTCCTGCGCGCTCCGTGCAGCTCCCTCTTGTCGACCAATGAGGCTTCATCGATACCTCCTAGCCAACGCTATGGGTATTCTTCTTCCCCCTTAGCCCCACAATCTGAAGAGGGTCCACACGCACTGAACGAGAGATCAACTAGCTCCTAACTCACCTCGCAACGCCGAGCTACCACTCCTCACCGAGCTGGGTATCCCAACTCTGACAAGCTAAGTCAGTAAAATCTAAAATTCTATAGCGTAACATTACGCATGACAAAAAAGATCCATCCTTCTCCTCCTCCCTCCTTTATATATAATTTCTAAGTCACGTCTTTCCCAGATTCCCATTTAATTTATTGTTCAATAATTTAATTCAAAAAAATCCTCCCCATACATGTGTCACCCATCCCCTTCGTTGCACCAGAAATTAATTTCATTAATTATTCAATTACTCTGATTTCCCTCACCCACCTAAAATCATTCCTGGAATCTCTCCTAGGTGTCCCCAATTTCCCTTAAACAATTTAATGACTTCCCCACTTACTAATTTACTAATTGAATTCAATTTAGAGAGTTCTTAATGGAAAGATTCCTTGCTAAGTTCGTCCTTCTTCTTTTTTCCATATGTTTCCCTTTTTCTTTATGTTTCCCCTTTTCCCCTTAGTTTCCTAATTCTTTTCAATTTCCCTCTTTCCCTTTTCATCTGAAACTCAAATCAGTAAGTGTAGATAATTATATTTTTCCCCTTTTTCTTTTAATTAATAAATTTTAATTAGCATGTGTTACAAAACAATCAATTCCGTTTTAAAATTTTAAATCCCTCATTAAATTGATTTTAATAATTTAATCAACTTTCTTACCCCCTTTTCCTCACATGTTTAATGGCAAGATTCCTTGCTAAGTTCGTCCTTCTTCTTTTTTCCATATGTTTCCCTTTTTCTTTATGTTTCCCCCTTTTTCCCTTAGTTTCCTAATTCTTTTCAATTTCCCTCTTTCCCTTTTCATCTGAAACTCAAATCAGTAAGTGTAGATAATTATCTTTTTCCCCCTTTTCTTTTAATTAATAAATTTTAATTAGCATGTGTAACAAAACAATAAATTTCCTTTTAAAATTTTAAATCCCTCATTAAATTGATTTTAATAATTTAATCAAGTTTCTTACCCCCTTTTCGTCACATGTTTAATGATGATTATTATTATTTTTAATTTTAATTTTTTTACCACAAGTATTACTTTAGACCTAGATTTTAATTTTCGAGGCCGAGCAACATTTTATTAGGGAAATTATTTTTAAATATTTCTTATCACATTATTCGTTCTAAGGACATCTAGGTTTATGCTCTTATAGTTAACAACGCGACTTTCCCTTTAGGAAACACTAGGTGCTCCAAGGGTGCCACTCACCTCATTCTATATCCCTTGCGAGGTGTGCCCTTCAGGACACACTACGTGCTCCAATTGTGCCACTCGCCTCTTGACTGACTGGGTAGACATAAAAAAAACTTGGAGTCAATACTCCTCCAGGTGATATTTTGGGAAAATAAGGGCCTCTAAGGAATAAGGACCCTTCATTATTACGTTCCCCTTAGAATCATCGTGAGTGATTGTCGCAGTCTTCCCTCACGACATCGTGGGTCTTCTCGAGCTAGGTAGTCGTTAACCTACAATTCGAGCCACAACGGGAGTTCTAGTAGGTTGTGGCAGGGTTGTTTTCCACACCTCTCCCTCAACGTCTCTGGTAGTCGTGCATGACCCCTCTACTCCACATGTGAGTCTGGTCAGCAAGCTATCATCGGCCTGCATCATCGACGAATCATGTCAGAATAACATCCATAATCATAACATCTAATTAGATGCACATATGTCATATATAGAACAATCAAACCCCAATAGTCCACTCCCTGACTCGATCAAGATTCCAAGGGGTTTCATCGATGCCTCTACATCCTCGAGGTCCAAAATCCTACACACTCAGGAAAACCGAGTCAATAACACTTGTCTTTGTCAATACAACAAAGTAACATGTCATCAATCCTTAACGCCTCATAATCATAAGCAAATGCCCAATAGTATAATAGTCTGGATCACTTGCATGCAAGTGTCCTCAAAGAATAATTTCCCTCAATGCGAGCAAGAGTGAGATGTTACATACACCCCCTCTTGGTATAAACTTCGTCTTGAAGTTTCACAGTATATAAGTGTTGAAATAGTGTGTATCACAATATCATAAGTTTGTCTATCCAACAAAAAAAAAATGGAAATTGTTGGCACATATCATATGCGTCCTCCGAGGTCGTCAGGTGCAGACTATAGTTTTCCCACTGGACCTTGACCTCATTTACTGTTCGACGCCATAGCTGTCGAATGCAATGATCTAGGATGTGGATCGGCTTAGCCGTGAGCGCACCCTTATCTGACACCTGCAAGGTGCTCAATTCAAAACATGTGTAGGATCAACACTAATCATAATTTCTCAAAAAAAGATGTGAAAGACATCATGCATACGCCTCCAGAATCAAGAAACGCTATTCATTAGGCCACAGGCCTCTCTTTTCCACAATCTCATAGGATCCCATGAACCTAGGAGATAGTTTAGCCACTTTTTTCCAAACTTGATCGAACTCTTATTCGGTTTCAGCTGCAAAAATACTCGATCACCACATTGTAACTACGGTCGACACGATGTTCATCAACATAACTCTTCTGTCGATCCTGCACTTCCTTGATCCTTTGTATTATAGTTTTCACTTAATATTCCATTTCTTGGGTCGCTTCCAGTCCCACTAGGACCCTATCCTCAATCCGATCCCAACTCAAAGGCGTCTGACACGGTTTCCCATAAAGAAACTCGAAGGGTGCCATGTTAATGGTGCTTTGTTAACTGTTGTTATAAGCGAATTCTACCCGTGGCCAGAACTCTTCCCAACGCTTCTCTTGGTACATCACGTACATGCGCAACATGTATTCCAAGGTCTGGTTTGTTCATTCAGCCTGCCCATCTGTCTCCAGGTGATACACAGTAATAAAGTTAAGTTGGATTCCCAAGGCCTCTTGGAAACTATTTCAAATCATCCAGTAAAAATCGATCCTCGATCGGATATAATCCTCTTAGGCACACTATGCTGCCTCACTATCTCACTGATGAAAACTATATTTATGTCAAGTGCCTAATATGTCGTACGCATAGGAATAAAATGATCTTTCTTTGTTAGAGTTTTGACTACCACAAAATCGAGTAGTGTATCCTTGTCATCAATGGAAATCCAAAAATGAAACCCATCAAAATGACCTCCCAATTAAATTCCAGAATAGCGTGTGGCTATAGTAATCATGTTGGATGTCTATGTTCAGCCTTTACCTGCTGCCATTCTAGACATCTGGCCACATAGTTAACTATGTCTGCCTTCATTCCCTTCCAGAAGAATAAGGGTTTAATTTATGCCCTCATGTTCGTGACTCTTGGGTGAGCCATGTAAACTGCTCTATGAGCCTCGCTTAGGATCAAAATCCTCAACTCATGGTTCGGTGGTATGCAAATMTGATTTTTAAACCTCAAAACTCCATTGTCATCAAACATAAATCCTTCAATCTCGGTACCATCATTGTGTTTTGTCTGATAAAATCCTTGACCTCTTTGTACCAGTCATCATCGCGTTGTAAATTTAMAATATTTTCACATATATTTGTCTGAAGAGGCAACACCGAAAATATGCGTSGTCTCCGACTCAATGCATCTGCCAYGCAGTTCATGGTTCCTTTTATGTAAGTAATCTCTAAGTCGTACTCGYTAAGCAATTCCGACCAACTTCGTTGTCGYGCATTCAGGTTTCTTTGCGTAAAGATGTGTTGTAGTCCATAGTGGTTTGTCTTTAATTCGAATTTTCATCCAACAAGGTAGTGTCTCCAAACCTTCAAGGCATATACCATGGCTAACAACTACAAATCGTGTGTCACAAGTTCTCCTCATGCCTTCTCATTTTCCTCGATATGTAAGTGATCACTCGACCATCTTGCATCAAGACTCCTCCTAAGCCTTCCCTGGATGCCTCAGTGCATACCAATAAGTCCACATCCATGTCAGGGACCTTTAGTATCGGTGTCGTTCTGAACATCTCCTTGAGCCTCCGAAATTCTTCCGTGCATTTCTCGGTCCAAACAAACTTCTTGTTCTTCTTCTACCATTTCATGATCGAATTTTCTATCTTCGAAAATCCCTCGACAAACCGTCGATACCATCCTTCTAAACCCATGAATCTATGCACTTCTGGGACATTCGTTGGTGCAGGCCATTCCATAATAGCCTCAACCTTTGYTGGATCCACGAYGATACCTTYGTCGGAGATGAAATTCCCTAAGTAGTGAATCTTCGATTAGTAGAACGAGAATTTGGACAATTACCCATACAATTTGTGCTCTCGCAAAAACTATAGTACCAAGCGCAAGTGCTCATCATTCTCCTTCTTCATCCGAGAGTTAAACAAAATATCGTCAATGAATACTTGGACGAACTTTTCCATGTACTCGTGGAACACCCCGTTCATAAAACTCATAAATACCCTTGGGGCATTTGTCAGTCCAAATGGTAAAACAGTAAACTCGTAATGTCCAAACCTCATCTTAAAGGTTGTCTTAGGGATGTCATCCTCTTGATCTGTAACTGGTGATACCCTGATCGCAAATCAATCTTGGAAACACCGTTGCACCCTTCATCTGATCGAACAGATCATCAATCCTTGGAAATGGATATTGATTCTTGATTGTTGCCTTGTTCAGTTGATTGTAGTCAACGCATATTATCCATGGCCCATCCTTATTTCGTATGAAAATAACAAGCGCACCCCATGCTGACACACTCATACATATAAGTCCCAGGTCCAACAAATCCTTCAGTAGCATTCTCAACTCCTGTAATTTCAGGGTTGACATATGATAAGGCGTTCTCACTATTGGTTCCATCCCCAGTCTTAGGTCTATGGTAAACTTCAATTCCCTCTTTGGTGGTATCCCAGGTAACTTCTCTAGAAAGAAGTCTGAAAACTCTCTCACCACCGATAGGTGTTCTAGACCTTCCTCTACTATTTTTTCATTTAACGCAAGGATCGCATAAGTCTTACATCCCTTGTGTAAGCTCTTCCGTAACTTCAAGGAAGAGAAAAACCTCAGGGTAACTCCCTGGTTTTGACCTACAATCACACATCTTTGTCCCTCATCATTGACAAAGCTCAATCGTTTTGTCTTACAGTTGAGTATCACCTCATGTGATTCCAACCAGTCCATACTGATCACGATGTCATAAGATCCTAAGTTTGTGACGTACAGGTTATCCCTGGTGAAAAACTCTCCCAATTTAAGGGTACATCCCATAACCTTTCCTCCAACCTTCTGTTTAGATCCTGAAGCTATCTCTACAAAGCTAAAATCAACCTGTTTGATTTCCTTTACCTTAATCCTTTTTAGCGTTGCACCAGAGATGAAACTCTCGGTAACACTGGTATCTATCAAATCTATGGGTCTGGTCAGAGATGGTACCTGATATCTTGAGAACAGTCGAGTGGTTCTCTACCTGGCGGTTATTCACTGATGCATGAATCTGATGGGCCTTGCCCAAACTCCCACGGTAGTGAGTCCGGTTGATCCAGATGCTCCGATCCTTTCCTCTGGGCAGTAATGCTGGTAATTTGGCTCCCCACAGTCCAACACACTTTCTTCGGTCCAGTATTCCTGGTGTTAGCACAAGAATTCTCATCTAGAAGAGGCCTAACTATCAGATTTTTAGACTTTTGCTAAATACCAGTTCCCTCAGTGGTAAAATACACTACCTCTTTGCACTGCCAAGGCATCTAAGTAAAGGGGGTTTGATATCATGAATGGAAATTAATTACTCTGCACATTTTCAAGATTGAAGGAGCTATATTTTTTACAATGCTACCTAAACCGACACACAGATGCAACACAGTGGCTTTACCTATAGGCGCTGCATAATATTCTGGCAGAAAACGAATTGTGCAGAGTTATTTTACAAGTTTTTAGTCATTAACTTAAAACTTTGATTGTGAACAATTGAGAAGGTATTTTTGAAAAATGGAGGTTTTTGTTCATAAAATTCCAAATAACAAAAATCCCTCTCAGTTTTTCAAACTGTGTTTTGGTTTGAGAGATATTGGATATAGAAGTAGGCGCTATGTACTCTGCACAGTGGCGTTGCATACTAATTTCCTGTAGCATTCATGGTTTTCATATTCGCCTTGTTGGGAGGTTGCCACATGTCAAGAAGAGTTAGAATGATTTATAAAGGATCAATTAGATTTCAAAGGACACCTACACCTAATATTTATCTCCAGAAAAGGCCTCATGCATGAGGTGGAAACAATTTATTAATGACTTTCAACAAATTCCTGAAAATCAGCAGTTTGTTGGATTTTTGTCTCTTTGACTGTTGCCACCTATATCGAAGGCTTAGATTCTAATGGAGGAGATGGGATTCGACCTCCTTAGGTTATTTGGATGATATTTTCTATTTAAGGAAGGAGAGATCTCTTGGAGAGAGGTTGGACTCATGAACAAGAGAGATGAGAGAGTTGTAGGAGGCACTTTGCCTATGATCATTGTAACCCTGAGGGGATTTTGTTTTTGTAAACATTTCTGTTATTGAAGGTTCATGATATATGTGTTATCAGATTGTATATCTTGTTTTCTTTCCCAATTTTTCTTCTTACTTGAATGAATTGTACACCTTGAGGATCATGGTTGCCTTTGATTAATGGATTCTTGAGCATCTGAGGATCTGATGTATTTTGCCTATTAGTCACTATTTATATTCAAGTACCTTGAATCCATTTATGCAAAGAGGATATCTGCCTTATGGATGTTCTTCTTTGTGTTATATTTTTCTTCCTCTATTCAATAAACCTTTATCTGATATGCATATTGATTGCATTTAATGAGAAGGGTGTTTTCTTGACTCCATATCCCAATGGTCCATCATTGATTTGAAATAGCTTATTGTCCTTCCCCTTCCTTGTTTTCTTTTTCTTAATCCATAAAACCAATCAAGCATTTTTATTTCTGTGTTACCAAGATTACTCTCATTTGTAGTCTGGGAGTGACTCTTGGAGTGATAACATAATTGGCGTCATTACCGGGGATGGAGATGAATGATAAATATTCCCTGGGAGAACAACATTGATCAGATCCAGCTTTTGATGGTGAACAAGGGCTGGTCACATAACCAGGACTGCATCATTCACTTGGCAACTCCACTCGAATCCACTCCATGAAGGAAGATCATGTTGGTGAATTCACTGATATGGGACAGTCATAGCCATGGAAGCTATCTTGGCTCATAGGTTTTCACCTTTCAATTTTTCAGTTGTTCCTGGTTTTCCTAATCATGTGCCTTCCTTCTTAGAATGTGCATATTTTCTGCCTTTATTTCGTGGAGATGAAGGGGATAACCCTGCCCAACATCTCATAGATTTTCATCAATGCATAGATCGACTGAATGTCTATCATGAATATGCTCTCATGAAGGTGTTCTTATAATCATTACATGGTGATGCTCGAAGGTGGTGGTATCATTCACTCCCTGTTGCCAGCATATCTTCGCTGTAGGAATTTCATGCATCTTTCAATAAGCACTTCAGAAGGTACTACTCTTTTGACAAACTTCTTGAAGGGTGTTGTGAAAAATACAAGCTTTATATTCAGCAGGAAGTAGAGTCTTCTTTATGTGATGAGCTTAGTAATGATCCAATTGAAAGTGAAAGTGAAGATGAAACTGAGTTTTCTAATGAATATGTGCATGGAAATTTTTCTCCTTCTAATTCTCGAGAAGAGGAATTTCATGGTATGATTGATGGATGTACTAATGATTGCATGGATTCAGATCCATTAAATCTTGTAGCTTATGCATACAATCTCGTTGTTTTATAAGAAGAAACTATTGTAGAAAATGATCTTTCTTCTTTCCTGCAAGAGGTTTCCCATCCTTTGTTAGTACCTGAGACTGATGAAGAAGATCAGGAGATTGATCATATTTTTATGCAAGAAAAGGGAATGCTTGATTCACCTATTTTTGATGAATATTCTGATGAAGGAGAGAAGATCTCTTTTGTCGACGTGAAGAGAAGCCCACCAGTTTATGACAACTATGAATCAGATGCTGATGAAGAACAACTGTGTATAGAAATCATCCATCCGGAAACTCCCGCAACAGACATTCAACAGTCACCTTCTCAAATCAATGAACCCGCATGTATTGTGTTGGAACCTAGATCTGCAGAAGACACCAAACAGTCTATCATCAACAGTGAAGCTAGCATACAGTCCTATTCAGATTCACAAGCATCCGAAGGTGGCAACCATGATCAGTAGGAGG
>SNQJ01S0109616.1:8416-29176 GCA_010110895.2 Picea sitchensis
ACAATTTAGACTTAGTGATTGGTAAAGGTAAGCCATAGGTTAACAATCATGTTGATACGACAACTGCAAATCCTCCCAATTCAACATAGAGTCTCCTTCAGTTTAACAGTTTGATTTAGAATTTAACCATTCGATAAAAATATTCTAAGTCTTTTTCAAGGTCTTACCATGTCTTTAGGAGCTCTCGCCTTGCTCCAAAACTACTAAGGCAATCCCTCTTCACCATTTAGGTGAAGATTGCATCGTGCAATTTGTCCATACTAGAACATGGGGGTTTCATAGGGACAAAGGCTCTCCGCCTATTCATAGATCCTCCCATATTTTTTGGGTACTTTGGTCCACTCTTTTCAGTCAAGATTTATAGCTGGTGAGCTTCCCAATTCAAGGATTGAGAGATTTTAGGGATATTTTCTTTTCAAGTCTTCCTTCATAATGTCAGAGTGATCATTCATTTCTTCATTTAACTTATAGGTTTCTAATAAAAACCATACAATATTAATGCATACACAAGCATGCATAATTTACACATCTACACAGCATGGACGATATGCAATAACACATGGAAAATAATCTATTAACAAGCATAACCTTCATAAACACCAATACATGCCTAACTCATTATTGTTACGTGTTGCACATGGCACATAATTACTTATCTTTTCCATTGAGAAAGTAACCAGAAAAATAATTATGGGTGTATACCTTTCGACCCAACCATAGGCTCAGATGCACTCAGACTCTACACTCTAGCCACCCCCATGCCTAGCCATGATACCACCAGGGAATCTCTCTTAGGTTCTCAGAAATATTGGTGTGTGAAGGTTACTCCACTCTTGGTGAAATTATCTTCGCACCCACTCATCCTAAGCCTCATCGAGGTTTATCAGATGCCCTTTTCAACATCAAGCTCACGAACTCTTAGCTCGGGTTGGGTATATGGAATCTCAGAGGGGCCCTTCAACCAAATTCTTCCTCTGAGACTCACATCTCTTTTCCCATACGTGGGCTCACTCCCTTCAGACTAGAAGCCTTTGCTCTATTTTTTCTCTCAAAACCATAAAACTCTTTGTCTACCCTCTCATGCACCCGTGTGCTTCTCTTACACGCATCACTCAGGAAGGTTCTCAACCTATCCCATTTCTTCTGTTAGAAGGAAACTCATGGGTCAATCATGGGGACTTGTGGTGTTATTTCCTATTTTCCTTTGACTGACATATTTTCTATCACTTCAACTATCCCTCCATAATTCCATTCATTGAGGGTGGTTGGTTGCTCAACCACCAATCCTCCCTCATTAACTCATTTTCCTTGAAATCAAGGCTAAGGGAAAACAACCTATTATTTTCCAAGTCAAATATTTCAGCAAGGAGGATTGGGTCATCTTAGCATGATGAGCCCCCTCTCTAGTTTTCCTTTCTCTTTCCTCTAGTGGTATCATGGCCAGTATTTTTAAGGCTTCACCCCACAGTCAATTGTTGGCATTTTCGATTAAATAATAATACATTTACAATATTTACATTCCATTGTACGACAACCATTAATTACACATAACCAAGGGTTTAGAAAAGGGGGTATTACAGAGGCACACACAATGATCGTTCTAAAGGAAGAGGAAGATTCAATAATCCAATAAATCAAGACTATGGTTGTGGCCATGGTAGAAGCCAAGGAAGATGAATAAATAATCAAAATCAACATTATTTTAAGAGATATCAAGATCCTCCTAATGACAATAATCAATTAGGAAAAGGTAAATACATGATTCAAGTAAAGTGAAAAATATGTCTTTTCATTGGGCATGCGACGAAAGAGTGTAGAATACATAATGAAAATTTTCCCAAGAATAAGCAAACCTTCAAACATCATTAAAAGTCTAATGCTTCAAATTCAACCAAATGTGCAAATAATCAAGAAGATGTTTTTGAATATGTGGTAACAACTAATTAGGAGATAGGATTTGTAGGTTCATCTGTCACCAACAAGATGATGAAAAAGGATTATGAATATGATTGGATATTAGATACAGGGGCTACTCAACATATGTTCTACAAAAAATACTATTTTTGGACATGTCAAGATATGGAACTTAATCCAATTTAGTAGGTAGATGACACAACCCATACTCAAAGAAAATGATCAGTCCACTATTCTTTTTCGGGAATTGCTAAAGTATTATTTTCAAATGTTTGGTATGTTCCAACATTGAAAAAGAAATTGTTGACTTTGGTTCTCATTAGACAAGGAGGTTATCAGATTATTATGGAAGATGGATGGATCAAAATCAATTTAGTCAAACATAATTTCAAAACAATATTAATGAAGAGTTATGAAGATGGGAAACTTTTGAGGACACAACACATGATCATTCCTTGCAAACATGATCTTGTAGCATCAGTGGATTTATCCCTTAGCTCCTTAAGATTATGGCATTACACATTTGGCCATTTGAATTTTGAAACTTTAAATAAAGTTAAAACAAAAGAGATGGTTAAAGGATTGCTTACATTCGAAAAGGAAATTACAAAGGGTGAAGCATATATCATTGGAAAACAAAATATGGATACTTTTTATCACAAGTACACGGTGAGAAAATAGATGTTTGCAACTTATGCATAGTGACATTTGTGTTCCTATGAAATCATCTCTTAGTGAATGAAAATACTTCATTATTTTTATTTATGATTTTACAAGGATTACTTGGGTATATCTTATGAAGGATAATTCAAAAGCCATATATTTTCAAAGTTTAGTTGAAAATATCATACATTTTCAAAGTTTAGTTGAAAATGAGACCAAAGAAAATATTTTCACATTGAGAATAGAGAATGGGGGGAATTCACTTCAAATGAATTTAATGATTATTGTAGGAAAAATGAAAAAAAAATGCAGTTGACAAATTCTTATACTCTACAACAAAATGAGGTTATAGAAAGAATGAATAGAACTCTAATGCGAATAGTAAGATCTATGTTACATTTCAAGGGGTTAACCACAAAATATTGGCAGGAGCCAGTTCATACAACAATCTATCTAAGGAATTGATCATCCACATTTTCCTTGGATGAAATCATTCCATATGAAGCTTGGTACGGTACTAAGAATTTAGTTAATCATCTTCAAGTTTTTGTCTCCACTTGTTATTCCTTAGTTTTTAAAGAAAAACGGACTATGTTGAAAAATTGTAGTATGAAATGCACACTTATTGTCTATTTAGATGAAAAGAAAGGCTATAGGATACTATCTAGTGGGAAATTCATTATCAGTTGGGATGTTTCCTTTGATGAAATAGAAATTCAAATTGTTGAAGAGATTGATAATCTCCTTTGTCAATTGGAGAAAAATGTAACTCAAGATAAAACAATTCATCAAAGGAAAACCAAATTGGATTGAAAAATACTTAGCCCCCAACATGAACATTCGAGAATTAGATAACTTTTCTTTAGATGATGATGCTTCTTCAACACAGGTCGGATCAACTGCAGTAACTTCACCACAAGCACAACATAGTAGAACAAAATGGTTCACACAATTGCTCAAATATGTTCACCCAAATGAACACAACAAAATAGGAACTAGAAGTTCTACTACATCACAATCAAATTTTTCTTGAGTCATTCATGCTTCCATTAAACCAACCACTTTTGTGGAAACAATGAAGCATAAAGAATGGTAGCAAGCCGTGGTGGATGAGTACAATTTAGTAATTGCAAATGGAACATGGAAACTTGTTGATTTTCCAAAAAATATATAACCCATCAGCTACAAATGGGTTTGCAAAATCAAATATAAATCAAATGGTGAGATGGATACACATAAAACATGATTTGTGGCAAAAGGTTTTTCTTACAAAGAAGGAATAGACTATGAAGAAACATTTGTCCCAACATCAAACTGGAATACAATCCGAATGATAATAAATTTGGCTTCACAATATGGTTGGGCACTTCACCAAATGGATGTTAAAGTGATTTTCTTAATGGTGACTTGAAAGAAGTAGTCTTTATGACTCAACCCCCAAGTTTTGAAGTTGAAGGAAAAGAGCATAAAGTTTGAAAATTAATCAAATATTTATATGGTTTGAAACATGCACCTAGAGCATGGTATGCCAAAATGGATGATTACCTTAGGCATGTTGGTTTTTATTGCAGTGAGTCTAATGACATTTTGTATTTTAGGATACAAGGTCAAAACTTGGTAGTCATTGTTATTTATTTTGATGACTTAATCATTACTGAAAACTATGAATTTTACATTAAGCAAGTGAAACAAGAACTTCAAAAAGTATTCAAATTTATTGACTTGGGTCCACTTCAACGTTATCTTGGAGTGGAAATTTCACAACAAAATTTTCAAATACTCCTTAGTCAAACCAAGTATGCAACAAAATTATTGAAGAAGTTTGGCATGAAGGATTGTAAACCTTCTTTTACACCTATGGAGAAAAACTTAATACTTTAAAAAATCGAATGGGGGGAATTGGTGAACAATTAATTACAAATAGTGTTATTTTTTTAGCTCAGTAGGTGTCTCAACGATGCATGTGTCCTAGGCTAGCTGATGGACATACTAATTACACAGATCAATCTTAGTTATCTTAGCCTAAGTCTGACTTTGGAAAATCAACAAAATTTCAGTTTTGAGTGGATTGTGGGGCCCAGGCCTAGTGGGATGCATCTCATGGGCTTGTTAGTGGACTGTGGGATCCAATGAAGGGGGAACACTTCCTTGGAGCCTTGAAGGCTGCATGAGAACACAAATCAAGGAAGAAAAGGTGGCTGATGGAAGGATAAAGGAAGGGGATGAGGGTGTAAAGGACACATATTCTCATTTGTGAGGTTGAGCAAGTGAGAGGAAGAGGGGCACTTGGGAAAGAGAAGGACTGAGCTAGTAGCTGAGGCAGAGGGAAAGTTCTGGGATAGTTTGGAGCAGTCAGTGGAGGTCAATTCATGGCCATTTTGTGTAGCAAAGGAGGTCGAACTCAGGCCAAAGACAAAAACCTTTAAGAGGTTGATTTCTGGGCATTTTCTACAGGGAAAAGCAGGCCGAAACTGGGCCAAAATACTTCAGGCAACCAAGCCGTACACAGGTTGTACCAACCAACTGAAGTGCAGGCCATACATGGTCGAAATTGTGAAGGTCGTACACTAACCGTACTTGTTGGGATGTATAGACCCTGTTGTAGTTGGGTCGTACAACAAATTTGTTGGGCCAATTTTTGTCGAGGGAGGAGAGGAAGGTTGCTGGGAATTTCCGTAAGAAATTTCTATTATTTTCGTTGTTGTAAATTCTCTTGAAAGCCCATAATAAATCCCCCTCTTTCCTGGTTTTCCCCACACTAGGGTTTCCAGGGTAGTTTCTAGTGTAGTATATTTATGTGCTTGGTTTATGTGGATGCTTCTACTGTTTATTTTCTTATTAATAACTCAACTATAGGTTGCATGCATAATTTCTAAATTTATAAAAATAAGTATAAATTCTAGTTAAAGTTAAATTATCGGCATTAACTTCATTTGCTGAGCTATATAAAGTTCAACATGGTATCAGAGCTCAACCTATGGGTACAAGGAGCCAAGTTGACTTTGATGTGCACACCAGGGAGTGAATCAACAAAGGGGGATGTGTGACCAGATAACGTGTGGGAAACATAGCAACATACTCAAATGGCCAGTGTAGGCTTAAATTTTGAGGATGGGTTGGATGGTGCCTCAAATTTCTACTCTTAGAGGGAGCATATTGGCTTGGTTCTCTAGGAGAATGGATTGTTGGAAATCGCTGAAGGGAAAGTGGAAACCCCAATTGATCCAATACATCTAGCAACTCACAACAAGAAAGATGTCAAGACCATGAGGATAATTGTGGATGGAGTCAAAGACCACATTATTCATCATCTGTTTGGCAAGAAGACAACAAAGGACATGTGGGAGGCCCTAGTGAAGTTGTACCTGTTTGATAACCATAGCAGGAAGATGTTGCTAAGAAAGAAGTTGAGAAGCACGAAGATGGCCAAGGGAGAGTCACTAGTCACTTACCTCACAAAGTTCTCTCAGATCAGAGATCAACTGGCAGTTGTGGGAGAGGTCGTGGACGAGACTAAGTTGGTGAGGATAACCTTGAATAGCTTCACCAATTAGTGGGAATTATTTTTTCGTGGAGTGGTGACTCCCTGATTGGGAGAGGTTATGGGATGACTTCACCCAGGAGAAGCTGAGAGTTGATGCCACTCAGGCTAGCTAACCAAAGAGTGAAGAGGAGGAGAATGTGACTCTTCATGCGAAGAGGAGCAGTGGAGTGGGAGGTTCCAGAGACATGGGAAAAGTGAAATGATTTGCATGTCACAAGACTGGCCACTATGCTAGCTAGTGTCCCAAGAAGAATAAGAAGTCAGAGATGGCAGCCTTGACATCTACCGAGATAGATGAGTTTGCAGAGAAATTCAAGGAGGAATTTTCTCTGATTGCCTCTCCTTCAAACAACAACAGATTCGCTGAGTTGGAGAATAGTGAGGCATGGTTTCTGGACAATGGATCATCTCATCATATGACGAGAATGAGGTCAATTTTCCTTAGTGTTTCAGAGATGGGCTTAAACTGCCATGTGAGGAGTGGGGCGCGTATCATACATGCATGCATGCAGTGAAGGGGTTGGATGCATCAAATTCCATCTAGAGTCAAGTAATTCTCTGGAAGTGGATAAGTGGATGAGGTGATGTTTGTTCCAAAGCTGAAGGTAAATTTGAGGGTACAACTCACTTAATAACTTATTCATAAACCACTCAATGAATTCTCCATTAATTATTCATTGAACCATTTAAAAAATCCAATTCTCTTATCTTCGAACGCTGATATCTTTGTGGCTTCATACATTACACATGGAGGACGTTGACTCTCTTATCTCCGAACACATATCTTTATGACTTCATACATTACACATGAAGGACGTTGACTAGTTGGTCCATGTGCAATTAAAAAAATCTTTACAACGTAAGTCGGGCCACATATATACACGTGGCAGTGGCGCCCGCGGGTTAGAATACAATTGTAGTAAGGTAAAACATAGATGAATGTCAACGACGAAGTAGCGATCGTGTTACATGTCATGTAGAACAAAGTGAAGATTTCCATGGTACGTGTTTAACATATATTGACATGGAACTGGTATATATACAAAAAGATACCTACGTATCAAGATAGCATGCAAAATAATTCATTGGCAGTTACTGCGGCGTTGAGTCCGCCACAATTCATTGAATCATTATTATTGTGCTTGCAATGCAATGTATTGAGGTTTAACTCGTTTAACTCCATCAATCCAAGTGCTTCTCTATTCAAAACTGACTTTTTATTCTTTATTCCATGGAGTTCATTGCTTAATTAAAGCTCAACAATCATAATTTCCACTTATGAAAATACCGAATAATATGTTGGACTTTGACTAATGCACACAATCCCATTTCCCTCACACATCAATTAATCAAGACACTCCACGAAAAATGGTTCAGACTGAATTACGCAGAAAATCACAGGAAGGGCGCATTAGTCTCGATTAATCTATATAAGCCACGAAGAACGGTTCAGATTGAGTGACACAGAAAATCACAGGAACGTACGCAGTAGTCTCGAATGCGAATACAGTTGATGAAGGGAAAGAATTTGCCTAAGATACAAGACCATGAGAGGCAGAAAGAAGTTTCCAGAATGCATCAGGTCCTCCATTTCGCAGCATCATTTACGATTGACAGCTAGAGCGGGCACGGAGAGACGGGCCTAAAGTCAAAAAGCACGAGACCAGAGATAGGTGGGCGAAGCTTGTTTTCTCCGACAAACGAAAGTTCGCTGAGGAAAGGTTATAGGAGATGCCGATTTAAGAATTCAATATAATTGGTAATACAATGGGCAGGCTAGGTTTTCCTAGGTCAATAGTTTAATGGTTTTAGTAAAACACTTATAGAGAAGGTTTATCTAAAAGTGGAGATGATAGACAGAGCGTAAGGCGGAGGGGAACACCAAATCCCGTCCATCTTTTACACATATTTTGTGAGGTTAAGCATCTTATCTTTTCTTCGAGTCAAGTTGCAGTCCGTGGCGTTATGAGCCTTCCTTCGCACCGTGTACATTTTGTCTTTATCTGTATACGTCTCAACCTGTACACCATATAAGACAGTGAGATTGTCTTGGCGCGGTGGACATCTACGAGCTTAATAAATTGAAAACGCGTTGAAACGGAATAATTGAGAGAGAGTGGGCCAAGGGCAGCATTTTATAAGGGTTTAATGTGTACACACCATATTTCTTCGTTACATTCTGCCCCTCAATTCTCCGCTCTTCTCAAACTTCTAACTAGTCTCCTAACATCGGCCATCCCAAGCTTCCCCCGCCTGATTTCTATTTCTGTTTTCCAATTCGTAATGGCATACAGTCCAGCTGCATTTGCATTAGCCCAAAACCACCTTGAAATTGATATTGAAAATCAGCCTTCTTCTCCTAACTATTATCACGCTGCCTCTGCTATTGAGGCTTCCTCCTCCGCCGTTGCGTCCACTTCCAATAACATCAGTTACTACTATTATGATGTCTTCATAAATCATCGTGGTCCTGATGTCAAGAAAACCTTAGCCAGTCATCTATACCGCCGCCTTGTTTCTAATGGACTGAGAGTATTTCTAGATTATCAGGAGCTTCAGAGGGAGAAAACTTAACTTGTCAAATACAGAGCGCTATTAGAACAGCGTCTGTCCATGTGGCAATTTTCTCCCCCACATATTCGGAATCACGCTGGTGTTTAGACGAACTCCTCCAAATGCTGGAGTCTCGGGCTCCAATTATTCCAGTGTTTTACCATGTGAGGCCTGATCATCTTAGGTGGACGCTGGGAAAAGACGGAGTGTATGCTCAAGCCCTGCACAAACTCGAAATGAAGAAAACATACGATTCGGAAACGAAAGAAGAGAAGCTAAGATACGATTCCACCACTATACAGAGTTGGAGAAATGCTCTTTCTAGTGTTGCTGAAATAAGCGGGTTAGATCTAGAGGCGTTTAACGGGTGAGAACTACATCTCCCAGTTAGTATAATATGTAATATGTATTTGATAGATTTATTTATTTTCTTACTGTTTAATTTATTTTCTAATGTGAATGATCAGAGACGAGGGTGAGCTGCTAGATAAGGTTGTCGAACGTGTGTTGAAAAAGGGTAAAAAGGCACAGTTAAATGTGGCCGAATATCCCACTGATTTGGATCAGAAAGTAAAAGATTTTGAAACGACTGTATTGTCGCAGCAGCACATAGGAAAAGTCCAAGTCGTGGGCATCGCAGGCTTGGGTGGAGTGGGAAAGACAACACTTGCTAAAGAGATCTTCAATAGAAAGAGTTCAAATTACAGTAAAGCCTACTTTTTATCCGAGGTCAGCGAAAATGCTGCTAAAATCTCAATAAACTCCTTGCAAAGTAAACTTCTCAAGGACCTGATGCAATTGGAATTACAGATAGACAACAGTCATCACGGTATAGAGATGATCAGTAAGCATTTCCCATCCTCTCAAGTCTTACTAGTTTTAGATGATGTAGATCATGTCAACCAGGTGAACGCACTTTTGCCTCTTAAAGTCAAGGATGCCATACACCCTAATAGCTTAATTTTGATCACATCCCGTGACAAGAATGTCCTCGCAAGGTCATGCGTACAAGGCTCATCAATTTATATGTTGACTGGCCTTGACCCACAACACTCCAGAGAGCTGTTTTGCTCCCATGCTTTCTGTCAGCCCCATCCATTCCCAGGATTCGAATATCTGGTTGATGAATTTGTAAGGGCTTGCAATCAATTGCCTTTATCATTAAAAGTGTTTGGGGGACTGCTTAATGGAAACTATGTCAAATCGTACTGGGAAGTGCAATTGGATCGACTTCAACAAACACTTCCCACTGAGATACAAAAGAGACTTCAGATCAGTTACGATGCACTTCATAGACAAGAACAACATATATTCTTGGATATTGTTTGTTTTTTCATAGGAGAAAACATGGATACCGCCATTAGGATATGGGAAGGATCGGGCTGGAAAGGTTTGGTGGGGTTTCAAAATCTACAAAACAAAAGTCTTGTGGAGGTGGGCAGTTTTAATGAGATAAAAATGCACGGTCACCTTAGAGACATGGGAAGAGAAATTGTAGAGGCTTCAGGATTGCCTCGTTGTCTTGGGCATCCAACAGAGAACATTGATGATGTTTTGCACCGATTAGATGTAAGTGCTCACATCATTGAAACTTTTTTATGGTTTGTTCAATGGAAATCTATCTTAAATTTTCTAATTCTTCCGCGGTTTTCAAGACTGAACAGGGAATGACCGATGTTAGGGGAATCAAGATGGTAGTTGGTTGTCATAGTGATCATCTTGAGTATGAATGCTTTAGCTCAGAAATGTCATGGTACAAAAGGAGGAGTCATGAGTTGTTTGGGAAGCGCGTGATGAAGCTGCGCAACAGAGTGCACAATAGGAAGTTGCAACTTCTTGATATTGAAAATGGTCACTTAGAACGCATTTTGAGAAGGGTGCACTCACCAAATCTCATATGGCTTCGCTGGCGGGAATGTCCCTACTATTCTCTGCCTTCCTGGATTCCAGTTGAGAATTTAAGGGTTTTACAAGTGTTCGGGAGCATTTTGAAAACATTGTGGCAAAGCAAATCTCAGGTAAATAGAATTTTTTGAGGTAAAGTTTGTGTGTTTAATAGCTATTGATTTGGCACCAAACGAATTTGACAGGTTTTGTAGAAGAGAGTCATCAAAATCTTTCTCATATTTGAAACCGGTGAACATTTTTCAGGCACCTTTGCACTTGCGAGAGTTGGTTATAAATTCTCCCCTTTCAAAGTTACCAAAGTCCATAGGGCAACTGAAGCACCTCCAACTGATTGTCCTTGGGAGGAGTAATCTCAAAGCTTTGCCTGAGGAATTTTGTTATCTGCGGTCGTTGAAACAGCTCGAGTTAACAAACTGCTCAGAAATTAAGTCACTGCCAGATTCCTTCGGCTATTTAGCAAACCTGGAACACATCAATCTGTCCGGCTCCGTCAATTTGGAGGAGCTTCCAAATTCCTTCGGGGATTTAATCAGACTTAAATATCTTGATTTGGAGTTTTGCTCTAATTTAACCATCTCTGATGAAACACTTGGAAATATCAGCACGCTTGAATACATAGATCTTTCCTGTTGTTGGAAAATTATAGTATTGCCTCCCCAAGTCGCCCATCAACGGTCTCTGGAAAAGTTATATTGCCCTTTCCTGGAAATGGTCCCGTCTCCTCTCGGTAGAAACTTGAAGCAATTGATTCTCCGTAATTGTTCCAAAGAATTGAAATGTTTGCCGATTTCAGTTGGACAGTTAACAAAGTTTACAGTAAAGAATTGTCCATTACGTGAGCTGCCGCTTAAGAATGTTGAAGAAGAAAAATAAACTTTTAGAGAGTTGAGAGGACAAAGAAGAGTCAGTAATTTGGACTGTTCCACTGACAAGTGCATGCTTGGGCTCCAACACCTTCGACTGTACAACACAAAGATATCAATGATATCATTTTCGGAGGATGTTTTCCCCAACCTTCAACATCTTCAGATATCCGCTTGCAATGATCTAGTTGAGGTAGGAGAATTGCCAAATACACTCATAAAACTGGAATTGACTTGTTGTGATAATTTGAGGAAAATCGAAGGGCTTTGTAGTCTTTCGAAACTTCAAATGCTAGATATTAGCTGGTGGNTTTTGAAAAATTGCTATCTTTGGAGGAGTTGTGGGCATATGGATGTGCAAAGCTGAAAAGCATAAAGGGTTTGGCTCAGTTGAGAAAGCTTCGAGTACTTGATGTTAGGTGGTGCTGTAAATTACAAGAGCTGCCTAGTGTTGAACAATGTATGTCGTTGGAGTACCTTGGTGCCATAGGTTGTTCGGAACTGCAGTGGGGTGAGGGTGTATTGGAGCAGTTGCGCCTACGAGTGAAGGACCTTGAAAAGGAAAGAAGAGGAAGGATTCAGTATATGAAAAGCCAAGAGGAAGAAGATGAAGAAGGCAGTTCTGCAATGACAGCTTAATTTAACCCACTCTTCCATACATACATGATCTCTGCTTTAACGGGATAAAATCCGGTTGTCAACGTCAATGAATTCGCTGGATTAAAACCCAGAAAGATTGGGTTTTGGCAAATCCTCCAGTAATTTGAAGTTATTAATTTTGTTGGGGTTCAATGAAATAAAAGAGACGGATTAAAATACCGGAAACATAATCAATATGAAGGTGTTAAAAGAGTCATTTTACACTAAAAACTATTTTATGAAGTGGAACAACTGCCCGAGTCTATTGCTTTGTGGTTGGTATCTGGTTTCACAAACCTTAGGTTATTCAGAGAAGTTTCATCCTTACGTTTTCCATATACGGTTTAGATAAGTTTCATAGAATACTGATATTTAAGTTATCTCAGCTTTGTCAAATTAATGATGCTATGCTTCTCACTAAGAACTAGTTGAATAATTTCAATGTTATTCCTTTTTACTGATTATTAATTTTGAACCTGAAATTTAATGTTATTCCTTTTTACTGATTATTAATTTTGAAACTGAAATTTATGATTTTATGATTATTAATGTGCAATTTGTAACAAAGTATATATATGTTGGGATATATTCTATCTGATCTAAAACATCTAAATTCTCTAATAATGCCCCAGCTCCCACCCTCAAAACATCTAAATTCTCTAATAATGCGCCCCCCTCTCACCCTTTATAGAGGGTGGGAGGGGGGCGAGGGTGGGAGGGGGGGCATTATAAATTCTTTAATAATGCCCCTCTCTCCCACCCTCTATAGAGGGTGGGAGAGAGAGGCATTATTAGAGAATTTATATTATAAATTCTCTAATAATGCCTTCCCTCCCCCACATATATAACATTATATATAGATGGGACATTATATATCCTAACCTATAACATACTCAACTGCTAAATAAAAATTGTATTTAATGATCTATAATCTGGAATATATACTATCTGATTTAAAAGTGTTATGGAACATTATATATCTTAACATATATAACATACATTATTGTTTCCAAAGATTTATTATTACAACCTCTCAAAGCTAAGAAAAACGTGTCACTTAAAAATTGTTATTTTCAATGTTTGATTAGATGCATGCTGTTTTTAAAAGGCGTGGGTTCCTTCTCTAGAGCCCAATGGAATACCCTTTAGCTAAATGCTTTGATGGGAAGTGTGGCTTGTGATTCCTTTAAATAATTTCAGTTTTATTTTGATTGTTGCTTACATTAAATAGCTGGTTGCATGTCATTTCTGTTAACATTCGGAATTGATTAGTCTTTTTCTATCATTTCCCAGGTTATATGCAAACATTTCTCAGTCTCGTGGTTGTAAGGTGTATCCTTGTATTTTCTCAGTCTCGTGGTTGTAAGGTGTATCCTTGTATTTCCAGAGATTTGTTGGTTGGATTAATTTCTACTAATTAAAACTGAAGCTTTCATCAACTACATGTTATTATTTATCCACCGACACTCGCATGGATCCAAGAATTTTTGGATCTTCGGAATCTTTCTAAAAAACCTTTATAAATAAAAGGCGGATGTAATCTTTTTCATATGTCAATGTAAAATTGTTCTCTGTTCTTCAGTTTGCTCTGTATTGTTCTTGCCTCTGCCCACTTCATCGTGGTATCATAGCTGTAAGGTTGAGGGCTGTAACAGTCCCGTGAGAGAAGAAGCAATTCGCCCAACGTGAAGATCGGCTTGTATTCTGTGTGAAGGTGCTCCGAGTTGGAAGAATGGCCGAGTCTGGAAACATCGGTATCTATTGAGGCCACAAAATCAGGCACGGGCCTGCCCATGGTTTTGTGCTGGAAATTGTGACCGACAACAACTCAGAACATAAGTCTGAGTTGTGGGAGGAGATCGTTGTATCTCTCCACCAAGAGAGAGTTACCGGTGAATCCTAGCGATCCAGAGATAAGAAGGAAACTACATCTTAAAATCAAAGTCTCCCTCTGGATTCAGAAGTTTGATCAGGAGGCTACATCAGGAAAGCAAAAACATTGATGTGGTTACTACTCATGCGTCCGCCAATAAAGCAGGGAACGAGAGACCATTTCTGACGAGAATTTTAGAAGCAGACCACAGTCCGAAAAGCTACCACTGGTGCCCAATCGTCACTTAGAGGGCCCAGGTGCCCAGTCGTCGCTGAGAGAAGAGCTGCCTCTAAGGAGCCATGAGAGGAGGTGTAATTTAGAATTGGATCATGAACAGACTGGTCTAGTCTCGTTGCTCATTAATCAGTGCCTGCTAGCGGTGAGAGGATGCGACTGTGATGAAGATTTGCAGCGAAAATATGGCTGGGCCAAGGAAATGAAGCTGTGAATTTTTTTGTAAACTGGTGACAATTTCTGGTTGTCTCTATGTTATTATAATATTTTGACTATTTTGTATAATATTATAATATTTTGACTATTTTGTTGGATTTTTTTTACTGAAAGGATTGTCATTAGGGTTTGATTTTTTAAAGAATGGCATCATGCATGTATCAACAATTTATGATTTAAACATTTTTTTGGAAAAATTATGATAATTGGACATTTAGAATGAAATTAACATTTGATTCATATGAGCTATCAGATATAGTAATGATTGGTTATACTGAACCACGAGATGAGTATGTTTTGAATGTTGATGAAAAACAAAAGCTTGATGAAAATATGCAAAAGAATAAAAGGGCTTTGCAGATAAGGGGTGGGAGAGAGGAGCATTATTAGAGAATTTATAATAAATTCTCATAATGCCTTCCCTCCCCCACATATATAACATTATATATAGATGGGACATTATATATCCTAACATATAACATACTCAACTGCTAAATAAAAATTGTATTTAATGATCTATAATCTGGAATATATACTATCTGATTTAAAAATGTTATGGAACATTATATATCTTAACATATATAACATACATTATTGTTTCCAAAGATTTATTATTACAACCTCTCAAAGCTAAGAAAAACGTGTCACTTAAAAATTGTTATTTTCAATGTTTGATTAGATGCATGCTGTTTTTAAAAGGCGTGGGTTCCTTCTCTAGAGCCCAATGGAATACCCTTTAGCTAAATGCTTTGATGGGAAGTGTGGCTTGTGATTCCTTTAAATAATTTCAGTTTTATTTTGATTGTTGCTTACATTAAATAGCTGGTTGCATGTCATTTCTGTTAACATTCGGAATTGATTAGTCTTTTTCTATCATTTCCCAGGTTATATGCAAACATTTCTCAGTTGTTATGGAACATTATATATCTTAACATATATAACATACATTATTGTTTCCAAAGATTTATTATTACAACCTCTCAAAGCTAAGAAAAACGTGTCACTTAAAAATTGTTATTTTCAATGTTTGATTAGATGCATGCTGTTTTTAAAAGGCGTGGGTTCCTTCTCTAGAGCCCAATGGAATACCCTTTAGCTAAATGCTTTGATGGGAAGTGTGGCTTGTGATTCCTTTAAATAATTTCAGTTTTATTTTGATTGTTGCTTACATTAAATAGCTGGTTGCATGTCATTTCTGTTAACATTCGGAATTGATTAGTCTTTTTCTATCATTTCCCAGGTTATATGCAAACATTTCTCAGTCTCGTGGTTGTAAGGTGTATCCTTGTATTTTCTCAGTCTCGTGGTTGTAAGGTGTATCCTTGTATTTCCAGAGATTTGTTGGTTGGATTAATTTCTACTAATTAAAACTGAAGCTTTCATCAACTACATGTTATTATTTATCCACCGACACTCGCATGGATCCAAGAATTTTTGGATCTTCGGAATCTTTCTAAAAAACCTTTATAAATAAAAGGCGGATGTAATCTTTTTCATATGTCAATGTAAAATTGTTCTCTGTTCTTCAGTTTGCTCTGTATTGTTCTTGCCTCTGCCCACTTCATCGTGGTATCATAGCTGTAAGGTTGAGGGCTGTAACAGTCCCGTGAGAGAAGAAGCAATTCGCCCAACGTGAAGATCGGCTTGTATTCTGTGTGAAGGTGCTCCGAGTTGGAAGAATGGCCGAGTCTGGAAACATCGGTATCTATTGAGGCCACAAAATCAGGCACGGGCCTGCCCATGGTTTTGTGCTGGAAATTGTGACCGACAACAACTCAGAACATAAGTCTGAGTTGTGGGAGGAGATCGTTGTATCTCTCCACCAAGAGAGAGTTACCGGTGAATCCTAGCGATCCAGAGATAAGAAGGAAACTACATCTTAAAATCAAAGTCTCCCTCTGGATTCAGAAGTTTGATCAGGAGGCTACATCAGGAAAGCAAAAACATTGATGTGGTTACTACTCATGCGTCCGCCAATAAAGCAGGGAACGAGAGACCATTTCTGACGAGAATTTTAGAAGCAGACCACAGTCCGAAAAGCTACCACTGGTGCCCAATCGTCACTTAGAGGGCCCAGGTGCCCAGTCGTCGCTGAGAGAAGAGCTGCCTCTAAGGAGCCATGAGAGGAGGTGTAATTTAGAATTGGATCATGAACAGACTGGTCTAGTCTCGTTGCTCATTAATCAGTGCCTGCTAGCGGTGAGAGGATGCGACTGTGATGAAGATTTGCAGCGAAAATATGGCTGGGCCAAGGAAATGAAGCTGTGAATTTTTTTGTAAACTGGTGACAATTTCTGGTTGTCTCTATGTTATTATAATATTTTGACTATTTTGTATAATATTATAATATTTTGACTATTTTGTTGGATTTTTTTTACTGAAAGGATTGTCATTAGGGTTTGATTTTTTAAAGAATGGCATCATGCATGTATCAACAATTTATGATTTAAACATTTTTTTGGAAAAATTATGATAATTGGACATTTAGAATGAAATTAACATTTGATTCATATGAGCTATCAGATATAGTAATGATTGGTTATACTGAACCACGAGATGAGTATGTTTTGAATGTTGATGAAAAACAAAAGCTTGATGAAAATATGCAAAAGAATAAAAGGGCTTTGCAGATAATTGGACAAGCGTTGGACGATTCAGTTGTTGGAAGGATTAAACCAACCACTACAACCAAGCAAGCTTGGGACATTCTAGAAACAACATATCAAGGCACTAGTAAGGTAAAAATTGCCAAACTCTAAGCACTTAGAAGAGAATTTGAAAACTTGCAAATGAAATATTCTGATTCAATAGATCAATTTACATATCGTGTTACGGATTAGGTTAATCAAATAAGACAGAATGGTGATGAGATAGCATATCAAAAGGTTAGATAGGTTGAACAGAAATGACAATACCTCATTGTAGCATGCATTCAAAAAACAAATGATATTTGGCAGAGGAAGAGGAAGAGGAAATTTAGGATTCAGAGGAAGAGGAAGATAAAGAAATAATTTTCAAAGAGAAGAAAGAAAGAATCCAGATCTAGGAGGAAGGAGAAATCAAATAACAATCAGGCATCACAAAGATATGACAAATTAAAGATTCATTGTTATCACTGCAAGAAGTATGGTCATTTTGCAAATGAATCCCAAAGAAGAATGCAAATTTCTCTGAGATTAGTTATGAGACATTGTTTATTACATGTCATATAGCTCAAGAAAATGCAAGTAACATCTGATTTATTGATAGTGGTTGTAGTAATCATATGACTGGAAATAAAGAGTTGTTTGAGAATTTGGATACATTAGTTAAATAAAAAATTAAATTGGGTAATGATAACATTGTATAATTCACGGGAAAAAGGTGAAATTACTGTAATAACAAACACTGGAAAGAAAACTATTCCTGATGTTTATTTTGTACTTGGTTTGAAGCATAATCTCATAAGTGCGGGACAACTTACTCAAAATGGTTATAGAGTTTCTTTTGAGAATAATGTAAAGATTGAAATGACAAACAACAAAATGTTCCCACTTCGCAAGAAAGTTGAAATGATGGAGAAAAATGGAGCAAGTTTCAAGGTATCAAGTCAAGATCAAGCATGGGTATGGAACTTGAGGTATGGCCATCTAAACTTCAAAGGATTGTGTTTGTTGCAAAGACAGGAAATGGTAATCGATTTACCACTTATTCAAGCACCATTAAGTTCGTGTGAAAGTTGTATTTTAGCCAAGCAACATAGGAAAATATTTCCAAAATAAATGTCATATAGAGCTTGGGCACCTTTAGAAATTGTGCATACAGATTTATGTGGTCCAATGTAAACACCATCATTAGGGGGGAGCATATATTTTCTAACATTCATTGATGATTATAGTAGAAAAACATGCGTCTATTTCCTCAAACACAAATTTGAAATATTTGACAAGTTGAAGGAATTCAAGGCATTGGTTGAGAAACAAAGTGGTCTATCCATTAAGATATTGAGATCAGATAGAGGAGGAGAATACAAGTCAAATGAGTTTTTGGAGTATTGTAGTGATCTAGATGGATATCGGTGGCCACCCACCTTTTCCAACTGGTTCAAAACAGTTTTCTGGGAATTTTGGTAATTTACTATTTTTAGCATTTTTCGTCTCCTTAACTTCTGGAGCTGTTTTGAGGCCCTAAACGACGTTTTTTGGGAAAACAGGGAGAAACATGAAAGTTCCATTGACGTTTCTCACATCAAAATTGTAGTCCTCGGATAGATCTTTCTAACAAGGTATTGAGCGCATCAAACAAAGATTGTATGCAAAAGTTACGACCCCGAGAAGTTGATGTACTGACTTACCCAAATGGGGCTCATATGACTTTTGGCGCTTCATCTCCTAGGGTTAGGTTTTTGGATGTCTAGGGTTTTTGACATTCATGTTTATTTTAAAGGCCTTTAGAGCCTCATTGTAACTAGCTTCTTGCGAATGAGCGCAACCAACACATCTCTTCTCAGAGATAAGCCACCACCATTCTAGCAAGCTTGTTTTCCGCTGCATTTTTACAATTTAAGCTTATTTCCTTATTGAATAGAAAACCAGTTTTACTGTATCTCTGTTATTATGTGTTAAGAATTTGTCTGTAGTCATTTTGTTCTGCTCATAAAATCTGGATCATGCAGGTATCATGGAATAAATAAGCAATTCACTACAAGCTATATACATCAACAGAATGGTGTTGTAGAGCGGAAGAATTGTACAATAATGGATATGGAAAGAAGCATGTTGAAAGGAAAGAATCTATCTAATGAATATTGGGTTGAAGCAGTAGCTTGTGTAGTTTATATATTGAACATGAGTCCAACAAAGACTGTGAGGGACATGATTCCTCAACAAGCATGGAGTGGTAAGAATCATAGTGTTTCTCATTTTAAAGTATTTGGTTGTATTGCATATGCACATGTGCCTAAAGAAACAAGGAGTAAATTGGATGATAAAAATGAAAAATGCATTTTTATTGGTTATGATGAAAAATCTGAGGCATATAAGTTGTTTAATCCTATAACCAAGAAAGTCATTGTAAGTAGAGATGTTGTATTCAAAGAGGAAGAATCATGGGATGGAAATATAGACAACACAATTATAGGAACAACAACAATACCATATGAAGAACAAAAAGAAAAATGTCAAGGAGAACAAGGAACACAATCAAATGAGCAAGGAGGAATACCATCAAGAATTCCACAAGAAGAAAACTGACAACGACAAGTTGAGCAAGGAGAATCATCAAGTCCAAAAGCAAGTAATGACTCAAATCCTACACTTGAATCATTAAGACCAAGATTAAGAGGCAAAAAGACTAGAAGCTTGCAAGAAATATATGATCAAGGAGATATGATAGATTTGCAATCTAATTTTTCTTTATTTACCCAAGATCTTATATATTTTGAAGATTCAATTAAGGAAGAACATTGGATTAATGCAATGAATGATGAAATGGAATCTATTGAAAAAAAATAATACATGGGATCTAGTTGATTTACCTAAGGAGAAAGAATGCATAGGTGTGAAATGGGTTTATAAAACTAAATATAAGGCAACTGGAGAAGTTGACAAACATAAGGAAATATTAGTAGCTAAAGGATTTGAACAAGAATATGGAGTTAATTATAATGAAACATTTGCACCCATAGCAAGACTTGACACAATTAGGATGGTACTAGCTATTGTAGCTCAACACAAATGGAAAGTTTGTCAAATGGATGTCAAATAAACCTTGTTGAATGGATATTTAGAAGAAGAAGTCTATGTGCATCAACCACCAAGATATGAAGTAAAAGGATAATAAGACAAGGTTTACAGGTTGAAGAAGGAAATTTATGGATTGAATCAAGCACCAAGAGTGTGGTATAGCAGGATAGATTCATACATGATAAAAAATGAATTCATAAGAAGCACTAGTGAGCCTACATTATACACCAAAGTTAATGAACAAGGTCAGATCTTGATTGTTTTCCTATATGTTGATGATTTGATCTATACATGTAATCTCTCTATTGATATGTTTAAAAACAAAATGGAGAAGGAATTTGTAATATACCAGATATAAAAAGTATGCAGAACATAAATAAAATGCTAGAAATGGCAGAATAATAGTAATATAACCAGCGTAATCTCCACAATAACACATAAATGATATAAAAACAACAACATAAATAGCACTTTGATTCAGAAGCAACATTCACGGGCATCTTCGAGGGGGCAACCTCCAGTCGAGCAGCGCTCTGTTACAATAATCTCCAAGCTAGGGTTTTCATACCCTCGACCCTTATTTATACTAAATATGTCTATCAAGAGAAGCATCTAGAGGAAGATCCTTCT
>SNQJ01S0109617.1:17914-32363 GCA_010110895.2 Picea sitchensis
TCAATAAAGACAGTTTTCCCTCCCAAAGTTACAGGAAACTGAGGAAGGGTCCCTAAAGGTTGACTAGTTCTTCTGTTAAAAGCTAACAGATTCTGCGTAACCGACGCAAGTGGAAGACAACCCAAAGCTTGCCAAGCAAAAGAGGACAAAATACTAACGGATGCACCTTCATCTATCAATGTCTAAGGAACGTCTCGACCACAAACCTGTACTGTAATCTGGAAAGGAATGTGAGAGGGAAGACGAGGTCCAATTAGCACATCCCAATTAAAAAGGATGACCTCATTACTTAGAGGGGGTTCCACAGGAGAAGGAGGAATAGCCCTCGGCATGGTAGATTATGTATCAACGAGAAAAACATGGGTAGTATCGGATTTACTCTCTAGTGGGAGAGTAGGATCGACCGATGGAGAGATCAGATCGACCACTTGGGTTTCATTCTCCAAGGGGAGAATGGGGTCGACAGGTGGAAACGGTTCGACCGCTTGGGTTTCACTCTCTAACGAGAGAGTGGGATCGACCGACGATGGGATCAGATCAACCACTTTGTTAACACTCTCTAAAGGGAGAGTGGGATCGACCGAAGATGGGATCGGATCAACCACTTTGTTAACACTCTCTAAAGGGAGAGTGGGATCGACCGAGGATGGGATCGGATCGACCACTTTGTCAACTAGTTCAATTAAGGACGTGACCAGATTGACCAATTGATCAACAGGACTGACTGACGGGGGAACCATATTGATCATTCCATCAACTACAGGTGGGTTGAGAGAAAGCTTGCAATAAGTAGTTGGAAGTTGAGGCTGTGAAACAGTCATGTCTTCGAGTAATTTTGTGGCTTTGTCCATACGAGGGAAAATGTGAGTTAGATTACTCCCTTTGCATAGCATACATGGGAACTTGACTCTACTTTTCTTCTTCCCAACGGTATCATGACTAGTCGACGGGAAGTCATCAACATGTTGTTCAGAGGCTAACGACATGAGTTGGCGAGGATGTGTAGACCATGCTTCTATAACCTTGGATAGACTAGGGCAATCCTTAAGAAGATGGCTACTCATACAAATCCTGCAAGGGTACTTGGGCTTACGGGTTGTTTGGGTGATCTTGACATCATCAACACTCCCATCACGATTAACAGTAACTGGTTTTTTTCTAGCATGTTTAGCAATGGTTGGAGGTTTTGACCCTTGTTTATCTTTTTCTTCTTAATCTTTCTTTTCTTCATCTTCTTATTCACCGGGTTACTAGCTTCAGAACTTTCACTTGACGAAGAAGATGAAACGGAAGGAGACCTTGCAAGCGAAGAAGGCGAAGAAGACCTTACTAGTGAAGAACATGAAGGATCAACATGAGGTTGATGCTCTTGGGGGGAAGTGCTTGCGACTGAAGCACTAACTACATTCGGGATTACCTGAGTGGAAAACAACCATACCAGTAATCCAATCGTGAGACCTGGAAGGCTCAAAGTAGCGATATGAGGAGGACCAATGTTTCCATAAGAAGGAAAATTAAAAGGTTCCCTCTGGAAAAGGGGTTACTTCATTGGTCGTTCCGGGAACTGACGCCATTAAAACAAAAATCCAACCTAGAGTCGTCTAGGGAAAACAAACAGCACACGCTAAAAATCTAGTAAGCAAGCAAGCAAACAAAACCTTTTCATAATGAGCACACTAGTTGGTGACGAAATCCAACGTTGCGGGGACAAAGTAAGAAGGGGTTGGGATAGAGCGGGTGGAAAAGTTACGTTGACGACTTTCTTAACAGACTTATGCCTTGGTGCAAGCTCCCACACATAAACGTGGGTATACTCTCCAAGGAGCCTGAGTGAGTTTGACCAACGTCGATTCCAGGTACTGTGAATACTTGCCCCTCCACAGTCACCTTGTGTAAAGACCCTAAAGATATAGGCCACTAAGGTTATGAATTACTATAGTGATGCATGGGGAAACAGTCGACAGTCCGATCCATGCGCAAAGGCAGGGTATCTAGCTCGAAATCAACTCGAAAGGCTTCCACTCATAAATGTGGGTATACCTTCAAGTGACCCCCATAACTCACGCAATATCTACACCAAGACCAACAAAGCAGGGTGAGTAACTCTGCCAATCTCAATGTGACCTCGTGATTGACCCTTGTATGAGAAGGGCTTCCCAAGACAAAATGTAATAAGTGGATTTCACTGCTCCTTAACTCAAGATTCTATTTTTGTTTGTAGCTTTGGAAAGTTATCTTTCACACCTATTCCAAATCCCTACAACTAATCTAATGTAGGTTCGCTACCATAAAAAATAAAAATGTCTAATCAAATTTTATAAGCGCTTTATTTTATGGCTATTGTTACTCGAAAGGAAAATGGCGTGGACAATATGGTGTTTCGACCGACTCAAAAGTTATGCAAAGAGGTGAAGATGCAATCTTTTCATTTCGATGAAAGCTATGCTACGAGAAGGAGAAAACATTTATCATTCCCAGATGCACAATGTCCCAAAATCTTAAAACTCATCAATATCAATATTCTCAAGAAATGAGCAAAAAAGACTGTACACCAATGCACGATTCACTGTACACCAATGCACGATTCATAATTTAAGATAAAAAAATTCCAAGAATCATGCAATTCTGCTACTTCAAATGTAAGGATGCCCCCAATCCAATATAAATCAAGAAATTAAATCTTTTTGTTTCAAAAATTTCATTAAAAGCAACAATGAACTTTCTTAAAACAAAGAAACCCAAACTAAAAGTTTTCTTTTAAAACGAACTATTAAGAAGAAATCTGATATTTCCCTAAACAATTCTAAAGAAAACACACGCTTTGTAATTGAAAGACACTCAAAGAAAGAGACTAATCCTTCAAAACCAAACAAAACAAAGATGGCTAAAATCAACTCAAAGAATGTCAAGTAGACTGTAAACAGATCAATATAGGCTCCAAAAGCTCAATCCAGTTGATCAAAGCAAAACTGGGTCATCAAAAAATGACAAGACCCAATCCAAAAAAGTTTACAAACAAGTTCGCAGCCTAGCAACAGAGTACAATGCGAGAATTATGTGTTCTCGCAGGCTAGACACTGGTAGGGTGCGAGAAGTTTGCACTGGATCTAACAACAAGGTGTGAAAATGAATGGTTTTCGCAGGTTGTAGAGAGGTACAGTGCAAGAATGTTTGTAATCAAAGAAAATTTTGCAAAAGAACAGGGAATCTAAGTGAACTTCTAGATTCAGAGAGTATAGATGGATGTCCCACAGACTCAGAAACAAGAAAAAAAGCAATCAAAGCAAGGGAAACTGGACTAACTAGGAAATAATCCGTTCCCCAGTGGAGTCGCCAATATTGTTATTGGATAAATCGGTAGGTGCGGACACTAACTGATCTCTCTAGATCCACCTAGATCTAGAACAAAACACACAAGAACATGACGCTTTCCTTAAGTTTTAGATATTGAATTTACTAACTAAAGAGGGATAGGTGACATACCGTTTAAACGCCACTTCCTCTCGCCATCGCCATCCTAGTTCCGTTCCAACGCTCATACAATGATGATCTTGCAAAAGAACGCAACCAACCAAAGTGATAGTAATAACACAAACTCAATATAAACCTATGTATGTGATCAAGGAATCATACAATAAAACACAACAAGCTTTATAGGAAAGAATCATATTACTGTATCATATTAAATGTGAAAGAGAGATTACAACCATGGCCTTGATGTCGTAATATCCCTTCCAACTGTCCTTCATTCCCCACACACTTCCATACCAAGAATTCTGAGAGCACAGATTTGATAATATTCACAATCTATCTTGACAAAGGCAAAACTCAAAGACACTCCAACCAAGCTAATAATTCCAAGCCAAATCCAACTTAGCCCCTCTCCATGAGAGCTCCTCTCCTTTAGGTGAGGAGGTTAGGATGATCCCACTAAATCATGAAAGCGAGTAAGATCTAAACCATTCGGATGCCACCTCACCATGGAAGTTTCTCCTTCTAGAAGATTCGAGAAAGTGCTCGTTTTTCCCACGTATAAGCATTCTCGCACCCTGACTATAGAGCAGACTGCGAACTCCTCGTGACCTAGCTATGATGTAGCTTGCGAGAATCAAGCATTCTCACACCCTAGCTATAATGCAACCTGCGAACTTCCTTTTTTATAGGGTTTTTACAAAGGAAAATGCAACTTCTTTTCTCAGGAAAAGTTCTTCTCCCTTCCTTCTTCAGGAACTCAGGCCACTGACCCCTCTGAAGACTATAGACAGGTTTACATCATTAATGGTCATAGGGATGACGAAAATAATGTGTAACAGTTGGGAGGGTGGTTGCTTGATGTAGATTCTATCGAAGTATTTCAAATAATTCATAATCAAATAAATTCAGTACAATAAATAGTAGAATCATCAAATACCTATACTCCCATGCCTTTATGAAGACCAACCACTGGCCAAAACAAGTTCTGTAATGCAAAAAACTAATGCAACATATGTAAACAAGTGCCAATTTTCCATCTGACCAATGCAACATCTAAAACCAAGTGATGCCTCTTTAGTAAGGCTTAAGCTCAATGACAATATAGCACAACACTCCCTAAGTGTTAAACACAAATTGACACACCACACCCAACAAATTATAGCAATGGGTCATAGATCCGACAAAAAACAATTTTTGTGTGGTGGAGAGGCCTCTAGACTTACAACACCCCCATACCTCTTAGGGTTATCATGTGAAAGAACTCTTCTACTATAACTCTTGGTACAATAGTACATCTAATCGTGGAGTTTTTCTGTAGGGACACTTACACTCTAGCTCTTGATACTGCAATACCTCTAATTGTGAAATCCTAGGCCCAATTCAATTTCTAGGATCAATAATGGGCACTAGTACCCACCTCATGTCAATTACACCCGCATCCTCCTCTACCTAGTTAAAGAAAGCTTGAGTAGTTTTTAGACTACTACCATAAAATCACATATTCAAAAAAAATGTTGTTTCTTAAGGTAGAAATCAACAAGAATCTATCCCCTCCCCACTCAAGGTAGGATTCCTCTTTTCTAATCCCCCATAAGGGAACAACTCATTTCTAATAAAGTCTTTTGGCTTTCCCATCCCCATTTTTCAAGGTTATCCACCATATCTAAATATACTCCATGAGAAATTATAGTTAGAGGTAAAGATACTAAAGCCATAAATTATGTGTTTGGTGAATTAAACTCATCCCCCTTATGCTCTTAACCCTAAATCAACTTAGGAACCATTTTTCAAGTGTTCCAAATCAATATTTCTCTTCCAAAGTTTCATAATGTGCTATCCTCTAGGTTGGGTATCCTCATTGAATAAACTTCCTTTCCATTGGGTATGACTTCCACCACATTATTAATATTTTTCTAGGCTATTCCCAACATATGACATACTTTAGTGCAGGTCTCAAGATTCGTATCCCCAAAGCTCACATGTTAGTACTCGAATAACATAAACAAATTATAATTCTCTTTGGGTTGCTCTCGACCTTTGACCTTAGTCAGTGTAGGTGTCAAAACAAGTCTATATCAACATATACAATTCTATTATTAATCCAAGTAACTCATACAATCATTTCAACAAATTCATATAAATCTAATCACAAGTAAATCATCACAATATGTAAAATAGTCAGGGCTTAGGAGGGTTGTCACAATCTCCCCCCCTCTAAAATTAATACCACCCTTGGCATTCCAAAACTTGCTATGTTTCCAAATGATAGATCAAAGGTGGGATAAGGGTATTTACTTCCTTTCATTTTCCATCTTGGCATTTGTGCAAATAAAATAAGATTATCAACCATTGGCCACATAGTCATTAAGTGCAATAATAAAAGAATCCCTTCTTTGAAAATGGTGAACAAACCAGCTGATCTAGGTGGATATTGGTGGCCATCCACCTCTTCCACTGAATCAACGTTTTTGAGCCTATAATGTAATCCCATCTTCATTTGTTAGTTACAATTATCATGTAATTATTTCCTAATGGTCTTATGTACATACCTATGGCATTTTGTAAACTTAAACCATGTATCCCACATGCATGAGGAGAATTATTCTCCTCTCACTCTCTCATATATAATCGAGGTGAAGGAGGTCCATTGAGTGTGTAATGGAACATCATGTAACACTTGTTGCGAATGATCCAAAAGAACCTGATCTTAGTCAAGTTCGTCAAAAGAATGAAGATTTTGACAATGCTACACCCCTAACCATACACCATAGGATGGTTGGAGGAAATACATCCACATTAGCCAACAATCTCTCTTATCCCACAACATCAAGCCCTTTGAAGATCAAGTATTATTTGATGTTTCCCCACTTGAAGTCTGTGATGTTATTTTACATTGTTTATGAGTCTCGACCTCGTAGTATCATTGTTACTCTTAGAGGTTATCTCTACAGGGCACCCGAGTAGTTCCAACTATTTCCATTTCATTGATCTTGACAAAACAATACCACAAAATACTCTCTCAAAACACAAAGTTTTCCCTCTTCACAATCCAGTTAGAAGGTGAACAAAAGGTCATTGCGACCACTACAACCTTGTCCAAACACCTTTCTATACAACATGAGTAGGTCGACAAGATTGTAGAGGAGGAAAAATAAATTTTTTCTTCACCTATGGGGGTGCCTCTGCACTTCCAAGTCAAGCATTCCATTGACTTGGTGCCTGGTGCTCCCTTACCGAATGGTCCAATCTACAAACACTCCCTTTTGGAGAATGAAGAAATAAATCATTAGACCGATGCAGATCATGTAACCAAATTTGTTGAATGGATCCAACACCTCCAACGACAGGTTCATGACAACCTTCAGAAGGATAATGCCAAGTACAAGCAATGAAAAAACTAGCATCGGGTTTCACAAAAGTTTTAGGTTGGTGATAAGGTGTGATTTCACTTGCAGAAAGAGCGCCTCATAGGCCCCCACGGGAATCTAAGACCACTCAAATATTGGCCTTACACAAAGGAGGTGGATGAAAAATATTTTGAATTGAGTATTCCTCCTTTCCTTGGGTTGCACCCAGTATTTAATGTGGATCTTCTCCGATCATATTACCCACCACTACTGGAAACCTCAGAGGTGTATAAGCATTTCCCCCCGACCAAACTCAATCTTGACTACACTGAGCAAGCTACAATGGATCAGATCATAGAGACCCAAATGAAATCTACTCGCCAGTAGAACATACAACTCTATCGGGTTGTCAAAGCATGATAGCTTCAATAAGGCAAGTGGCTCACCAAGGTTCAGATTCATCAAAAGTTTCCCTATCTTCTGAGGGAACTTGACGCAATGGGGATGATTGCTTCCTAATGGGGTAGGATTGATCTAGGTGGATATTGGTGTTCATCCACCTCTTTCACATCAACATTTTCAAGCCTATAATGTAATCCCATCTTCATTTTTTAATTACAACCATCATGTAATGATTTCCTAGTGGTCTTATGTACATGCCTATGGAATTTTGTAAACTTAGACCAAGTTATTTTTCAATAACCCACTATCTTATAAAAAGGGTTTATCCCACATGCATCAAGGTAATTATTCTCCTTTCACTCTCTCATATATAATCGAGGCAAATGAGGTACTTTGAGTGTGCAATGGAATGTGATGTAATGCTTGTTGTGAATGAGCATAGCTGACATCTATTTCTCTTTAGAGATAAGCTACCAACATCTTTGTGTTCTACAATATTTTGTATTTTATTCATTAATATAAGTTGGGTTTCACTATATTTATGTGTTCTCTGCCATAGTTTTGTTTATATTTCATTTTGTTCTCAATATAATTCGGATAATCATGAACCTACGGTATAAGTTGGCGAGGCCTAGGAAGCTGCAGAGCTTTGTTAGAGTCATCAGGGCTTACCAATCATGAATGAATTAGATCTTGTATGGGTCCACATGCACCCCATGTTCATCCACAATGTATCCAAAATATTGGATTCTCTACATGTCGAATGAAAATTTCTCCAGGTTGGCATATAACTTGTTTTGCTACATGGTTCTCAGGACTTGTTGAATGTGTTGCAAGTGCTTTGCCTAGGTTCGACTGAAGATGAGGATGTCATCCAAATAGACTACCATGAAAGAGTTTGTGAATGACCATAAGGTATCATCCATCATCCTCATGAATGTCGCTGGAGCATTAGTCAAGACAAAAGGCATGACCAATCACTTAAAAAGGCCTTCTTTAGATTTGAAGGTTGTCTTCCATACATCAGTTGATTCTATTGAAACTTGGTGATATCTCGACTTTAGATCGATCTTGCTGAAGAACTTGGCACCCTTCAGCTAGTCAAGAAGATCATCAATCCGGGGGATTGGGTATCGATTCTCGACAATGATTTTATTTAAGGAGCTATAATCAATACAAAGTTTCCACATTCCATTCTTCTTCTACGCCAACACAATTAGGCTCCCACAAGGTGAGGATCTTGGTAGAATGTGTCCCTTGTGGATGAGCTCATGAATTTGACTCTTTATTTCCTCATTCTCCAAAAGGGAGCATCTGTAGCATTGGGAAAGGAAACACCACGTATCAAATCAATGGGATGTTTCACCTAATAGTGCATAGGCAACCATACAGGTGAAGTGAAGAGGTATTTGTATTCCTTGGAAAGCTTGTCCACTTGTTTCCACTGTCTATATAGACCATGTGCTAAAGATATGGTGGTCAAAGTGACCTTTTGTTCCCCTTCTGACTGAACCATGATGAGGACACACTTCGCAGTCTGTGAGATTTATTTTTGGCACCATTTTGCCAAGATCAATGAAATCAAAATAGTCAGAACTAACTCGGATACTTGGTAGGGATGACCCCTTAGAGTGATAATGACACTATGGGGTTGGGACTCATAAAAAACATGAAATTTCCACATATAAAGTTGTCCTAAAATTACATCATAAAATTTGAGTGGGGAAATATCACACAATACCTCATCTTTGAAGGGCTTGATGTCATAGGAGAGGAGACATTGCTGGCTAACGTGAAGGTCTCATCCATGGATCAACCAACCAATGGTGTATGGTTTGGGGTTTGACATCATTGATATCTTCAATATATTTAGGACCTTGGCTAAGATCAGGTTCTTCTAGCTCCCGCCGTCAACAATGAAATGCAGTGGGGTTCCCTTCACCCACATTTGTGAATGGAAGAGGCACTCCTCTTCCTTAGGCTTCTCTGACTCATATGGTTGGATATTTATGGTTTTAATGGTAGCACTAAGTTACACATTGATGATCCTCTTTCCATTATCCTTCTTCGAATCAAAGTCTGAGTGGGGGTTTGACTCTTTTTCTTTAAGCTCGGCCAACAATGACTGTTTTGAGCGACATTCATCAGTGTTGTTCCAGGGGATTTTATGGAACTCACACCACTTTCAGTGTCCTTCTTCGCCTTCCCATTACCCTTCTTTTCCTACGACTTGGAATGAATCTCTCAAGTTTGGACTTCATTTCTTTGTCCCTTGTTCTATGAGTTAGGGTGACCTTTTCCATGCTTCTATTGTTGTAGAATTTTAGACCCAAACTCTTTCTTAAATTTCTACTTGATTTTGATAACATATCAATAAGCAGCTCCTAGTGAGGAGATTTCCAAGAAATACATCTCTATTTGGATGTACCTATGTAGGATAGTGTGGTACTTCATAACTAGGTGCTTCTTAGAGTCTCTGATACCCAACTTTGAGATTAAGGTATGGAAGATGTAAGTGTACTCTGACATCGTCTGGTCTCTTTCCTGACATAGAGTCATCCAACTTGTGTACTGGTCATCATAGTTTCCGATAGGGTATAAATCCTCCTTGAGCACATAAAAAAAGGTCATCCAAGTGGGTACTATCCTAAATTCCATAGACTCATATTCATTATGTCTCTCCTAGTAACATTCCAACCATTCTTTGATATGGGGGAGGGATTTAAGGAGAATGAAGGAGATCTTTTCTAGTCTCTTTCCTGATGTAGAGTCATCCAACTTGTGTACTGTTCATCATAGTTTTTGATAGGGTAGAAATCCTCCTTGAGGGAATCAACAAAGGCCATCCAAGTGGGTCCTATCATGAATTCTATGGACTCATATTCATTATGTATCTCCTAGTAACATTCCCACCAATATTTGATATGGGGGAGGGATTTAAGGAGAGTGAAGGTGATCTTTTCAATGTAATTTTTTTTTTGAACAAAGTAATACCCTTCTAATAGATTCAACCATTTCTACAAAGCATCTACATCTATATGGCCTTCAAATAAGGGGATATAAAAGTTGAATTGTACCTTGAAGGGTGTCTCACCTCTGAAATGGTTGCTTGTTGAAGTTGCCTCTCCTACTATCGGTAGTTGTCGAAGGATCTGGCAGAAGTTTTCCATCGTCTTGTTATGCTATCACATGAGGGCTTCTTCAAGCAACATTTTGAAAGGATATCCTACTCCTTCATCTATCTTTTCTTCCACCATGGGAGGTTTCTTGGGTCAGAGAGAGCGATCATCCCCAAGTGAAAGTAGCTCGAGACCTAAATCTCTATACTCTGACCTCGTCAGGGACATGCATTGAGAAATAACAAGGAGCACACTACTATGATACCGTTGATGTGGATTATATTGAGAATGAAATGAGATATAAACAAAAATATAGAAGAAAACACATAAATACAATGAAACCCAACTTCTATTAATGAATAAAATAATAGAATACTGTAGAACACAAATTCGGTAGAATGGTGGTAGCTTATCTCTTAAGAGAAAGAGATGTCGGGTATGCTCACTTGCAAAAAGATGACCGCAAAAAGGATGAAAAGGACCTTTTATCACGAAGCCTAAAAAAAAGAGGAAAAAACCCTAAACATCAAAACCCTAACCCTAGAAGATGAAACGCCAAAAGTATTGCGGGCCCCGAGGTGGTTAGTTGATACATTAAATTCTCTGAGGCACAAATTTTGCATACGATCTCCATTTGGGGCAAACAATATATAGTTGGAAAGAAAAATCCAAGGATTACAACTTTTGGCTGGGGCCAAGGCATGCCATGGCAGCCCCTGACCCTCCCAAATGTCCAAAAAACACCATTTAGGGCGTCAAAACGACCCTAGAAGTTTGGGACATGAAAGGAAAGTGCTATCAGAGAAGTATAATCCTTGTTATTTCTCAGTGCATGTTCCCAATGAGGCCAACGTATAGAGAGTTGGGTCTCGAGATAGTTTCACTTGGGGACAACCCCTCTCGCCATCCCAAGCGATCTCCCATGGTAGAAGAAAAGAGAGATGAAAGAACATGAGATCCTTTCAAGATGTTGCTCAAAGAAGCCCTCATGCGATAGAGGAATGATATGATGGACAACTTCATTATGATCCTTTGATGACTACTAATGGAAACCAAGGCATATTTGACAAGAAACCATTTCGGAGGTGTGATGCCCTTCAAGGTACAAGTTAATTTTGATATCCCATTATTTGAAGGACAAATAGATGCAAATGCTGTAGAGAAATGGTGGAATCTACTAGAAGGTTATTACTCTATCCAAAATGATCCAGGTAAATATCAGTGGCCATCCACCTCTTCCACTGAATGAACATTTTTTAGCCTAAAATGTAATCCCATCTTCATTTGTTAATTAGAACCATCATGTAATGATTTCCTAGTAGTCTTATGTACATGCCTATGGCATTTTGTAAACTTAGACCAAGTTATTATTCAATAACTCACTATCTTGTAAAAAGGGTTTATCCCACATGCATCAACATAATTATTCTCTTCTCACTCTCTCATACATAATCGAGGTGAATGAGGTCCTTTGAGTGTGCAATGGAATGTGATGTAATGCTTGTTGCGAATGAGCATAGCCATCATCTCTTTCTCTTAAGAGATAAGCTGCCACCATTATAACTAGTTTATGTTCTATAATATTTTGTTATTTTGTTCATTAATAGAAGTTGGGTTTCACTGTATTTCTGTGATCTTTGCTATAGTTTTGTTTATATATCATTTCGTTCTCAATATAATATTGATCAGTGGTATCATATTAGTTTGCTTCTTGTTATTTCTTGGTGCATGTCATCGATGAGGTTAGGGTATAAAGAGTTGGATCTCAAGCTAGTTTTTCTTAAGGATGACCGCTCTCGCCAACCAAAGTGACCTCCCATGGTGGAATAAAAGAGGGATGATAGAGAAAAAGATACTTTCAAGAAGTTGCTCAAGGAATTTGTCGTGCGACAAAGGAATGAGATGATGAAAAACTTTTCTTAGATCCTTTGACGACTATCGATGGTGGCCTCGACATCGAAGGTAGGCATTTCAGAGGTGTGATGCCTTTAAAGGTACAAGTTAATTTTTATATCCCCTTATTTGAAGGCCAAATAGATGTAGATTCTCTAGAGAAATGGTTGAATCTTCTAGAAGTTTATTACTTTGTCCAAAAAAAATTTGACGGTGAAAATATCACCTTCGTGCTCCTTAATACCCTTCCCCATGTCAAATCTTGGCGGGAAGGTTACTTTGAGAGGCACACTATAGATGAATCTATGCCATTCAGGAGAGTGTGAATTTTGGGTGAAACTCTAAAACCTTTCACAGAGAACCTAGCTAGTAAAAATTCACACAAATCTTGCAAAAAGAACGAGAGAGAGAGAGATGCAAGAATTAGAGAAAGAATGAAATTGTATTATATATATATATATAAGTGACTGCATTATAGATGGGATCTAGAGTGATATGAAGTGCCATAATAGTGATCAAGAGCGATCTGAACACTCACTAGCAGAAACTAGAGTTATTTGGCACCTAGTCTAAGTCAATTGTCAATGAAATTATCAGTTAATTGAGTTACATGTGTGGAGGTGAGAGAAAATCATGCATGCATGAGATATGTTCCCTCCGGGCCTCATGCATGTGATATGCGTCCTCTTGGTGAGAAAAATGGGGTGAATTGAATGCATGAGTTGTCCTCCACTAGTCTAACTAAAGTCTAACTGAGTCACAACTTAAGAGGAGAGGCATCCCTATTTTTTAGAATATTCCCTAAAAAATAGGGAATATTCGTGAGACAAAATATTCTCATCTACCTCAACATTATACTAGCAAACTTAGGAAAAATAATCACTAAGTGAGTGTGTAATATCTCCAACACCCCCCCAAACACTACCAGGGTGTAAATAAGAATGGGTCCCGACAACAAGACCATATTAGGTGTTAGCGCTCTGTAATTTGCCCAAGGCTATAAGGCAGTCACAGAGGTAACATCAAAACCGCTTCGAGTCTTGGATCTAGCCCTCCAAGACTCAGAGAGGGATCTCTCTATCTGATATATATTTGTTTTAATAGGTATTAGGCTAGTTATGCAAGTGTGGGGTTGGGGTTTTTAAATGGTTTTTTTGGAACAACAAGGAGGGCCATTGGGGTATTGGGAAAATGGGGTCTGCGCTTAAAAATGTGATTCACTCTCAGATCTTAGACATAATTTCTTTAAACAGGGCAAGGTAGTGGAAGTGCTAGATCGAATTAAGTTTTGATGGTGTTGATCTGAGGAAGAAAAGGGGAGGAAAAAGCCAAGCAAATGAGCAGTTAAGAATTCATAAACTAGCTTTTTAGAGGAGAAACATAAAGATTATCACAAGATCAGATGCAGAGTATTTCACAATAAATTCTTCTCTATTACTCTTCTTATGATAATGAGAAATTGAAAACAAACGAAATGATAACAGGAAAACACTCAACAGAGAAGGGAAATACCACCAACACCTCCGCACAGGAATCCTGTAAACAACATGTCTATTACTGATCATTCATCTAAAGATTACAGAAAGAGTTCTCTGGCAAAACATAGGCCACTGTCCAGCAAGGAACCTCACAGGTCAAACCGTTTTACATTAAAATCCTCTGAATAAATAGGATATATCATCCCAATAAGTTTCGGAAGTCGTTTTAACCGCCTCGGCCAAAAATAGCCACCACTCCCACAAAATTTGGAGCTTTCTGCCATGAAAGACGGACCGATTTTCTGCGAAAAAGGGGTCCAAACAGACGTGTTTTTCTCTTGAATGATGGAACTTGCGAGAAAACTGAAGGATTTTATTGTATATGGGCATGTTCTGGACAAAAACCTCCTTCGGTTTCGCCAAATTCATCCCCAGTTGGCCGTAACAACTCCTGCAAGATCGGGACTGTAATGGAAAATTTAGAATCTGGAAAAATGGGCCTCGAAGATGTCTTTGATTATCCCTACTCGTAGCTCCATTGAAAAAAATGAGAGAGGTTTTTGTTCTTTAGCCTGTTCTGAGTAAAAACCTCTCTCGGATTTTTAAAATCTATCTTCGTTTGCTCAGAATCGGCCTCAGACGAAGACATGGTGAAACAGGCAAAAACTAGCAAAAATATGGAAAAGTGGTTTTTTTTTCGTGAAAAGCGATATTCCGGACCCCCCCTGAGGTGGTA